>AWUE01023586.1:0-56391 GCA_001974825.2 Corchorus olitorius
GGAGGTTTAATGGGTCACTTTGGTGTTGATAGAACATATGAGATATTGCATGAACACTTCTTTTGGCCTAAGATGCGATATGATGTAGGGAAGCATGTTTCTAGTTGCATTACTTGTTTGCAAGCTAAACCTACATCTAAACCTCATGGTTTGTATACTCCTTTGCCTATTCCTCATGAACCATGGACTCATATTAGCATGGATTTTGTGTTAGGATTACCTCGTTCTAGGAGAGGTAATGATTTTATCTTTGTGGTTGTTGATAGGTTTTCTAAGATGGCACACTTCATTGCATGCACTAAAACTGATGATGCCATTAATGTAGTTAATTTGTTCTTTAAGGAGATTGTTAGACTACATGGAATGCCTAGGACGATTGTGAGTGATAGAGATGATAAGTTTTTAAGTCACTTTTGGAGAACTTTGTGGGCTAAGTTAGGTACTAAGTTGTTATTTTCAACTACTTGTCATCCTCAAACTGATGGTCAAACTGAAGTAGTTAATAGGACTTTGTCAACTTTACTTAGAGCATTGATTAAAAAGAACTTAAGAACTTGGGAGGATTGTTTGCCTCATGTTGAATTTGCATACAATAGAAGCATGCATAGTACAATTGGATTTTCACCTTTTGAATGTGTGTATGGCTTTAATCCTTTAACCTCATTGGATTTGTTGAGTTTACCTTTGAGTGTGCAAGTTGACATGGATGGGCAAAGTAAGGCCGAATATGTTAGGGATCTTCATGCAAAGGTTAGAGCTCAAATTGAGAAGAAAACACAACACTACATGAAGAATACTAACAAGGGGCGCAAAGAGGTCATCTTTGAACCTGGAGATTGGGTATGGTTGCATCTAAGGAAGGAAAGGTTCCCTGAGAAGAGAAAGTCTAAGCTCTTACCTCGTGGAGATGGTCCATTCCAAGTCTTGGAGAGGATCAACAACAATGCATACAAGCTAGATATTCCTAGTGAATATGGCAATGTAAGTGATACTTTTAATGTTTCAGACTTATCCTTGTTTGATAATGATGCAGATTTGAGGACAAATCCTTTTCAAGGGAGAGGGGATGATGCGCCAAGGGCTTATAATGGTCTTGAAGAACACAATGAAGATCATAGAGAGGATGAGCATGGAGTGCAAGGAAGCATGGAGAAGCATGAAGATCAAGGAGATATCACACAACATGTTTCAAGCACCAAGGAGATGCCAAAGATGTCATTTGATCCATTGAAGATGCCATTAGGTCCAATGACAAGAGCAAGAGCCAAGAGATTCAAGGATGCATTAATGGGCTTTGTTCGATCTCATCTTGAAGATATGAAGTCCCTTGAAGTTCAATTGAAGATATTTGGAGATGATTTGAGCAAGGAAACACCACCCAAAGACAAGCTCATCACTTTGCTTGCTTTTGAAATTTAATTGAAGTTTCTGAGGCTACCCAGGGCGGGTAGGGGTACCCGGGGCTAGGCACCATCAGAAACGGCCTTAACACAAGTCTGAGGCTACCCGATGGCGGGTAGGGGTACCCGGGGCCGGGTGACCCCCGGATTTATTTTTATTATTGCGTTTTTTTTTATTTATTTTTCCTAGTTGGACTTGGAATTAGGTTATGTTTTGCCTATATAAAGGCATCAACCCCCTCTTTTGTATTAAAGTTGAGTTGATTTATAAAATTGAGGTTTTTCACCCAAATTGATTATCTTAGCTTCATTGTTCTAATTTGAGCAAAACTTGGGTTCTTCAATCTTGTAGAGTCCTAGCAAACAATTAAGTTGTGTTTCTTGATTGATTGTGAATCTTGTGTTCTTGAGTTGACAATTGCAGGTCTAATTGAAGATTTAAGGCCGACGAAAGAGGAGGAATCACCTTGTGAAGGTCATCGATCTACTCATCTAGAAGTTGAAGGAGTTCAAGTCGAGTTTGATAGATTTTCAAGGCTAGATTTGAATCTAAAACAACTGGATTCGTATCAGTTACTCTCTTCTTTATCCCAAGGCTTCCTACGGTTTAAATTTTGAATCTCTTCCTTTAATATGGAAAAGCCCCAATTTGTTTGAAGAAACCTAAACCCTTATTTTTGAATGAGAAAGAAAGAGAATCTGTTTAACTAGAGAGAGACGATGTCTTTCTTTCTGAGAGGGAAAATCCTCCCTTTTTTTGTGTGTGTATCGGGTATTGTTTTTTCTTAGAGAGAAGCTCTAAATTCTTCAGGGAAGAGACAATTTTTGATGGAAGAGAAAGAGAGAGGGAGAGAGTGTAGTGTGTGAGAAGTGTGTCCAGAGAGTTAGAGAATGAGAGTGTGTTGTGGAGAGAGTTCATTCCAGGGAGAGAGAAGAGAGAGTTGATCCCTTTTTCTTTGTTAATTGATCCTTTTTCTTTTCTTTCTTTCTTTTTTTTTTTTGCTAATTACGCCATGATTCCTCCTTATCCCCTCTCTTTCTGTTTTCCTCTCCCTTCCCATTTTTTCTCTAACGACTTCTTTTGTCCTTTTCCCCTTTGTGTAGGTGAATTCACTGAACCTGTTGAGAGATAGGATCAGGGAGAAAATTGAGGTGGCCTTGATGAGCTGGCAAGGAAGAATCTCTTCAAGTATACTTCTCTCTGTATAACATTTCCACACTCTCTCTCTCTCTCTATTCGGTTTTTGCCAATCCTTGGGGAATCATTTGCTGACCTGAATGCTTGAATTCTGTGTTGAATTGGACTTCTCTACTGATTTGTGCAACTACCTGCTATCTTGTCCTGCATCTTTGAGAGTCCTTAGATTATTTGATTTGTATAAGCTGTCTCATTTGTTCTAATCTGGTAGCTTCTCCTTTATCGAGTCTCACTGCACCCTACTGCACTGTAATGATTTTTGGCAGCTAGCATACTCATTTTTATTGAGTGCATCATGTTTCCCATAGGCCTTTGCCCTGTTGTCCCTTAGCTGTTGACTTTGATCATCTTAGTAGAAAATAGGTCTTATATTTTTAGCCTCTTGGGTTTGCTAAGCCACAATTTTGACAATGGGCCTAGACATGTCTTTGTTTTCTTCCTGTATTTTTTGTGTGCACATTAAGCTGGCTTCCTGAGCTCACCCTTAGTACTTGACTGAAAATCTAACTGCTAGTGATAATATGAATTCTATTGCTCATTGGGATATACGTTGAGGAGATATCTGTTGTTGCTGCACAGTGCTTGTGTTTGTGCTCTTGAATTCAAACTGATGTGCAATGGTTGAATTTGTATGATGTGCTTGCTTTCTGAATTGTAATTCCATTTAAGGCCTTGTTGGATTTTGAGCTTTTGAATCCAATTGGCCTAAAACAAGTTGCCTCATGATGTTGGATGTATGATATCATCTCCTTATCTGCTGAATTGCTTTGAAATTGCATCGATGTACAGTTTAATCTTGGAAAGTCTATCCTATTGCCTTGTTCTTGCTTGTTTCTGCCTTGTTTTGATTCTTGAGTGCTCGGAATCCTTTGCTATCATTGTGTTTTGGATGTGGAATTTGATCCATTGTTGACTGCCTTTTGCCTTGTCCGATTTTGTTCTCGTACTCTACTGTTATGCTTGTAATTCTATGGTGAACACTTGCTGGCTTGCTTGTGTAGTAACCACACCAATTTATTAACCTCAATGCTTGATTATCTTGCAATTTTTTGTTCTTGACTTTGTTAAATTGGGTGCCTTACTTTGCATGCTTGTGGACTAATGTTGCTTGGTGATCTTTTGATAGTTGACTCAAGCGTTCCTCGCGACCTACTCACCATTGCTAGCAAATCCATAAACTTGCCAGTGAGGGAAAAGAAGTAAATGGAGGAAGGGTGCAAGGAAAACTCCAAAATAGGCAAAACAAACTCTATAATTTATGCATTTGGCACTTAATAACTAAGAATATGAAATGTAAATTGTTTGTTTTGTATTTTGCAAAATGTATGCGCTTGAATTTGAAGAAAATGAAATATAAACGACTAAATGAAAAATGAATATTCTCTTTTTGTGATATTTTTTCAATTTTCAATTTTTTTGTGTTTTATATTTTGGAAAATATGTAACCTATATATGAGATGCAAATGAGTAAATGAGAATAATGAATTCTTTTTTTGTGATTTTCTTATTTCCATGTTTTTCTTAGGACACTACTATGCAAATGAAAAATGCGAACTTTACTTCTACTTATGTTGTGCGATAAATAACCCAACTAAATTAATATGACCCAAATTGGATAGCCAAAATGGTTTCATATTAAGATAAATGTGCTAGAACCAAACTATTAATTTAGACATACATGATGTGAGCAAATTTTGTTTAATGTAAAATAATCAAATTTACTATGTAAACCTAAACCCCTTTTTTGTGATTTTCCATTTATACATTTTTTGTATTTTGGAATTTTGAACATAATCGAATTAAATGCAAATGCTATGTGAACTAAATTGCTAAAAATTACCAAAAATAGGAATTGACTCAAATGCCCCCTAATTACAATTTAATCAACAAATTAATTTAAATAAAGGATATAGGACAAAAATGGGTGTCTACACTGGGAATGCTATTTAAGTGGGAAAGTGCACATTTTTTGTTTTTGTGAGAATCGGATTACTATGTTTGGTTAACGTCAGAATCTGACATTCCTAAGGTGTGCAAAGTACAACCTTTGCCCCCAAGCTTTCATTCCAAAAATTTGGTAAGGTTAAATAGTTATTAAGACATTAAAATTTGAGGGTGTAAGAGGAAAGTCATTAAAATTTGAGGGTATAAGAGGAAAGTCAAGATAAAAATAGTAACACTTTCTTGGGAAAGTTAACTTTCACACCCTTTTAGGTGGGAATGACATTCCCACCTAAAATTAGATTCCTTCAACCAAAAAGGGGAAAGTTATTCCTCTACCCAACTTACCACACTTTTCCCACTACATTCCACGAACCAAACGTAACCTTAATGTAAAACTATGAACGTAAAGCTCTTAATGTAAAGCATTAAACACTGATTTATTTAGATTTTATAATGAAGAACATTTAGTTTTATAATTTTACAGGATTGTTAATTCAGTGCAAATTAACTGAATCAACCGCCATAACTGATCGAGCCGATTTCAGTCGGTGATAGTCGATTGTTAATTCTTGGACGGCCAGATGTACGATTGTTCAGTTGTCGGCAGTTGAAGCCGATTGCAAATAAAACCGACCGCTGCTCTGTCCTACCCCCAATCATTAGAATCATGGCTAGGCCGGCAAAACTGAATTTACTCCCCAATCATAGGATCCTGGCTCGGCCATTGGCGGCAAAACTGAATTAGCTCCCCGATCATAGGATCCTCGCTCGGCGCTCCGGCAATAAGCATACAACTATATATAAGCCAATAGACATGAAACTCTCAAACAGTACAACAAAAAGAAAGAAGGGCTTTGGAAACACTGAGAAAAATGCTATGCCCTGAAGCTGAAATAAGCAACGAGTAAATTAATGGCTTGCTAAGCAATTTGATTATAATTTATAGCTTTTAGCTTTTCAATGTGTCGACAGCTATAGGATTATACTAGTGGAAAAAGAATCAAAAAAAGGAAGACGAAGAATATCATACATTCAGGTACAATGACACCGTAGAGGAATTGATGTACCCGCTGGCTTTCTTTTCTCTCTAATAATGGCTTCTTTTATCGCTGGCAATTTTTGATGAACCTTCTTCCAAATGTGATTTACAGCACCATCAGGAGGAATTGGCCCAATACCACCCGGATAGCCATTATCATACACAAAAACAGGCTGCACCTTAGCCATATTTTGACGGAATTCAGCCCTACGTTTTTCAGAAAAGCTTCTAAGATGAGCAACAAGCCAATTTGGTCTCAACGCATCACTGACTGCCACAAATACCGAAAATGTCGAGTAATCCACCATCCCTTCGAAGGGGAGCTCAATATTGTCACTGACAATCACAGGTATACAAAGACTTTGGATGGCATCAAAAAGTCGGCATGAAGTGGGAGTATCACCAGCTGGGTGCAAGCAGAACTCTGATGATCTCATCCCCTTAATTGACTGCTCTCTTCCAGTGGCATTAGGGAACCCTTCTTCCATAACGATTCCTGGTTCATTAACCAACAAGTCCCACAACTTTTCTCGAACTAGGCCTCCCTGAAAATTTTAATAACATAAGCAATGCAGTCAAGCAGAGATAGACATGTAGATTTTTCAAAAAGATTTTTGATAAACCCCAGTCTGAAGTTCTCTACAACTTAGCAAAGGAAGCTCAAAGCTGAAATGTATATAGATTCAAGAGGGAATATAGTAGTAATCATGGTGAAACTTCACTATGCACTCAAAGTAAACAACATTTTAATTTATAGGATGATGGGCTGGGAAACCGCAAAGTGAAGCTAGTCCCAGCATTGGGTTGTTGCATACTAACCCGATGCCTGTGTTTAGCTCCCTTGAAATAAAGAAGGGCATGTCGTTTCTGGTTATCTGACAACAGCAACCTAGGAAGTAGATTGGTATATGGAACAATCACATCTTTCAGCAGTGAAACTTGGGTGTGACCTATCATGTCTGATGAGTTCCCATTTGTTGATTTAGTATCAAGCCTATACCATCCACCAAAATCCACAACCAGTAGAATAGCTGGGGCTATCTCTGCTTTGAAATGCCACATTGCAACTGGGTCTGTCAAAGAATGCTTCAATGTTTAACATAACCTGACAATCCAGAGACTAAATCATAAGCTGTAAAGCATGCAGAATAACTTCCCAAAATTTTCCTTCTTTTTTTTTTGGGCACTGATGGTAAATTATCAATCAAACCAGTATATCATTCTTGTATGAACATCTAATACATATGGAATATTTAATTAGAATTGCAGGAAGAAAAGAAAGTGGATTGCATAATTAAACCATAAAACGATAAAGGAGCAGAAATGTTATATAAACGGTGTACAGGAACCGTAAGACTTTTAAAAGTGACAAAATATAGCTCCTCTGAATCGATTTATCTTATTCGTTCTTAAATTTTTACTGAAGAGGAAGTGATTAAGACCAAATGAAAATTATATAAAGATCACTATACAGATTTCCACCAATATATACCTAACAATAGTTTTCAGGACATAGAGCTAGCAAAACAAATTTGACAATGCCAATAGGCCACATCTTCCTGACAAGCTAAATAAGACACAAAATTTGACCCTGACCTTTTTAGAGGCAATTCACATACAGTGGTAGCATTATTCTATCAGAGCATTTTTGGATAATTTATTTCAAATTGCACAGCAGCTTTGCATATTCTTCAATAAGGCTACAAGCTAAATTTCCCTTCATTATGTTCGACTAAAATATAAGATTGTACACAAGAGGATAAGCATAGCAGAGAGAAGTTTCCTAACACATGAATAGCAAGTACAATGAGGCATACATACAATTACAATGTATAGATCAACTGATGTCATCTTTGGAAGCCTATGAGAAATGCTATGAGCCTTGTCCAACAAAGAACATGTTGAAGTACCCGAAAACAAACTGTGGGGGCGCTTTTACTTCTTATTTAAAGTAATTTTCAGTATTCCTTGACCAATTAGTTTGCTCCTTTTAACATGATACAGAACACAATTTCCTACTCCAAACAAAGCAATCATCAGTCTAAGATAAGCACTTCTATTATGTTGTTCTGGCTGCTAAAGATTAACTAACTAGCTAACCAATGGCCAAAAGAAAGAAACCTTTTAGGATTAGAAAGCACATATGAACCCCTCTTCCAAAGCGCAGTGCTACATATACATCCTAGAAAAAAGATCAAGGAATCAAAAGCATCTGTCTTAAGATCTAAAGCCACAACAGCCACAAGTACACAATGACAGAAGAAGGTACTAGGTAAGACCAGCCAATCAATCACTACTAACTAAGGTACTCTTTAAAAATTTTATTATTCCCCTTTGCTTTTGGTGATAATAAGCATGCTGGAAAGCCACACAAAAAATTCCTACAAAACTTGTGCTTTTTGAACGACTTTCAGGAAGGAAACAAACAAATATCAAAAGTAGCAATATAATTACCTAAATAAATCCCAAAGCATTCAACAAAAAGAAAGACACAGCAGTAAGCAACTAAGGTTAAAGGAAATACAGAAACTAATAAAATTTTAAGCCCATTACCAGTGAGAACAAAAACATGATCCCTTCCTCCAGACCGTTTCCAAGCATCAGTATTCCTCACAAAATCCACCACTTCCTTTTGCCTCAAGTAATCCCCATTCCCAGCTTTCTTCCTAAACGCACCGCTTCCGGATCCCAACTCCATCTCAGCACTCAAGGTAGCAAAAAAGGGAACAAAAACAACATCAGCCTCATTGATATCAAAAACCCTTTTAGCAAAAGACCCAGTTCTAAGTTTTTCCGGGGTTTCCAAGTCACCCATGATCCAGTACTCCGCACTGTATTGCTTGATCAATGGATTCTCAGCATATGGAGGGTATTTGGTGGATTTGGAGAAATGGGTAGTTGAGATCTCATGGTCCGGGTCGGTGGGGATCCGAGAATCGGGGTGATTGGAAGCCCAGTAGTTTTCGAGTAAGCCATAGTTGAGAGATCTGGGAAGGTTGGCTACGTACACTTTGATGGAGTTTTGCAAGGAAGGAAGGGCATTGTGGGAAAGAGAAATAGTGGGGTCGTTAGCAGGGAAAGTGAAGAAGAAGAAAAAGATGAAGAGGGAGAGAAGGGAAAGAAGAGTGAACGTAAGGAAGAGAGATTTTGGTGATGGGCTGCTTTTTATTGCCATTAATTTTGGCATTCTATCTCTCTTCTTCAGTTTGCTTCAAACTTGTATGTTTTATTCATTTCTGACGGCGGCGCGATTGAGGTGGCTGCTTTGGGATTTGGTTGAAAACCAGGTGCTGTGCAGCTCCGGCGATGTGAAAACAGATTCAAATAGCCTTGCACGAAGCAGAGAAACTCGAAAGTAGGAGAATAAAAGTGAAGTACTGCCTACTGGGTCTGGGAGAAAGAAAGAACAAATTGTCGATAAGGAATCTGACAATCAAGGAGTGGGATTTTATAATCTACGCGTGTGATTATGTAGTACTAATAAATTTAACAAAAGTGTAATAAGACACAATTTCCTGATCTTTTTTTTTGGTACCGGACACAATTTCCTGATCGTAGTGGAAGGTTAAACATATTTTCCAATTGGTGTAATCAATTACTCATTTTATTTATTTTACCCTCCTACAGATGTTTCCTTTGCTTTCTCTCTTTTATTTTACTTGCATTATTCCTCAAAAAAAAATATATTTTTTTTAAAACAACTACCTCCTTTTTGCTGGAAAATTTTATCAACGGGAAGGTAACCTATTTTGTGCCAATAATTAAAATATGGTTCAAAAAAGAAAGGGTAAAAAAAGGTAGTAATATGAAAAAAAAAATTCTTGAAAGTTAATATTTGACTAATAAACACACTGCAAAATCTATCTTATAAAAAAATTGCCTCTCAACTTATTTTAATCCTAACTTAATAATTAAATAAATAAAAAATGGCTTAATGTAAAAATAAAGGTCCCTCAACTTCCACCAACGGCCAAATAAGCTGAACTTCAATTTAGATTAAATAAGCCCTGAATTTTCAATTTTGGTCAGATAAGCACTTTTGTTATGAGAAAAAGTCATGCCAGCATGCCACGTGGCCTGAAAATACTATGTTAATTTAGAATAATTTTTTGAAAATAAAAAAAGTTTTAAAAATTAAATGACTGATGGCATAAGAATAAATTTTCTGAAATTGAATTCAGAATTTTTTATTTTTACTTTTTCTTTTTCTGAAAATTTACCATAAACTAACATGGCATTTTTAGGTCACGTGGCATTCTGGCATGACTTTTTCGCGTATCAGAAGGGCTTATTTAGTCAAAATTACTAATTCAAGGGCTTATTTGACCAAAATTGAAGTTCGAGAGCTTATTTGACCGTTGGCGGAAAGTTCAAGGGTCTTTTTTACATTAAACAAAAAATAATAATCAAGAGAGTAGATGCTGCTGGTTGTTGCAGCAATAACCAAAATAAAAGAAAATTTAAATTATGTTATATGAATTTACAAAGATGACAAAATTGGTATCTCATATCCCTTTCAACTGTATTACAAATATTGAGAAATACAGCTAAAGTTCTAAATTCTATAATCTTTTATTTCTCCTTCCAAGATTCTTTTATTTCTCCTTCCAAGTTGAGCATCTTTTCAATATTGGGCCATTATTTTAAGATTTAAAAAAAAATATTTGTGAAAATGAAGAATCTTCTTTATTAACTCAACTAATTACAGTCAATGTTTTATATATTGTGTTTATTGGAAGAACTATGTCACGCCCTGACTCGGGATCGAGCAAAAAACAACCGCCACGATACCTCGTAATACGTGCCGCGCGTCACACGCATACGAGGTCTCGCGAAGCGTCAGTATCAAGGCCAAAACAAAACAAAAATAATAACAATTCAAAAGCAGAGAAGATGTAAAAACATAGTTCCGAAATCCAAATATTAACATTAGAGCCTCAAGCTAAAATCCAAGGAAATAAACATTTAATCAAGAATTTCCTCTCAGCGGAATCATGAACAAGTATTACCAACAAGGTCAAATTCAAATTCAAAAGGAAATAAAAGAAAACAACGGATAGATTACGACTGCCAGTGGAACCCATATGTAGTGAGTAGTACCTCTACGGAGTAAACTGGTCTCCTAAGCCACCGACTCGGCACAACAAGGAAAGCTCAGCTCTAGGATTCCTGAAATCACAATAACAAAAGCAGGGTGAGTACAAAATATGTACCCAGTGAGTGAAGCACCCTCAAAAGAGAATCAGAAGAGGGCGGGGTGCATTCACAACCAAAACAATTAATAAAGACAGTTTATAATATAAACAATCGGTAAAATCAAACCCATGTGTCAAAATCCAGTTCTCGGTTTAAAACCAAGAGGGCTGCCATCAAATCATATCCGAAGTGACATTGGCCCAAGTCAACTTCCGGAACCGTCAGGGGCATTCTCGTCATATCGTGTTATAAATACAAACCATGCCCGTCCCCCTGACGTTGGCCTGGGTCCGGCATTGCGTTGTGGCTGCAACACACCCAGTTTGGCTCTCTCATGCACACGCCAACTGCTAGCTTGCGTGTCGGGCCTTGAGCCGACGAACCATGTGGATCCATAACACAATAACCATGGTCCGCCTAATACGTCAAAGTACTAGCTAGTAAGCCACCAAAACAAGCCATACGTACTCCCTGGATTGCATCCAATCCATGAGTCCCCGTATGCTTTTCAATTGCTCAAAACCGTTTTAAGGTTTGCTCATGCACCCAAAAATAGTTTAATAAAAATAATTTATAAAACACGTAAATAAAACAGTAATAAAAACAGTTTCCTCAACGGGTTCTCCGTTGAAGGAAGCCCACTCACAGTTCAGGGTCTCGTATACCCCCAAGATCTCTGTGAGCCAAATCAAGCGTCCCGACCGGCGTCTCTGTCGCCTAGTGGAGGGAACCAAAAATCAAAGTTATCGGTATAAAAATCCAATAAAAACAATGAAGATACAAATGAAATATAATAAGATTCCCAAAGACTCATACACGTGCCCAACTAAAGCGTTATTTACTTTCGGAACGGTTCTAAGAGTTTAAAGCCTCTTTCTGTGACTAAATCGGCATTTTCTAGCACTTAGGGGTAAAATCGTATATTTCCCGCTAAGGGTAAAATGATAATTTTACTTATATTCACCCGTAACTATGCTTAATAATCAATTTTTGACTTTTAGGGGCAATTTAGTCATTTTGGGGTCCGACTTAAGCTTAGGGGTAAAATTGTAATTTTTATTTTTTCGGTCGGATCGGGTCAAACCGGGTCGGACCGGCCGCTCAAGCCGCAGCTGGCCCAAGTCACAGCAGGCTCGGCCTGTTGCAACAGCCAGGCCGCGCGCAGGCCCAAACCTGCTGCGCAGGCCATGGGCCTGCTGGCTTGTTGCCGGCAGCCATAGGCCGGCCGGAATCTGGAAAATTCCAGATTCCGGCGACCCCGAAATTTTTTTTTTCTAAAAATTTCAGCCCCCAAATGTTATTTTTAACACCAATCCTCATCCAAAAATGACATTTCTACATACCCATTCCATTCCAAACTCATTATCAACTCCAAAATCCATTAAAACCCAAATTAAGCACTCAAATTACTTACCCAAATTGAAGCTCTTACTCCTCCTATCTTCCACAATGCAAATCTTCAATAAATATCAAAGAAATAACATTAACAACATCTCAATAACCAAAAATACAACTCCAAAACTCATCAAACAAGTTGAAATCCAACTAACCCGTAGCTCCCTTTGCTCAAAGTTCAAAACCCATAAATCTTCATCAATCATTAAAATTCTTGGTATGAAATGGTTGAGGGAAGTGAGAGGATTCAAATGGTTGCTTTGCATGCCAATTTCATGGTCATTAGGTGATGATTTGTGTGAGAGAAAGAGAGTTGTTTGAAAAAAAATATGGTGTTCATAAAGTTAGAAAAATTGAAGGAAGAAGATGAAGTACGGTGGTGGGGGAGGTTTTTAGGGCCTTTATATAGTTAGGGTCATAATGACGATTTTGCCCCCTCCCTTATCCTAACCACTCTTTTAAATCCTCTTGTTTATCATTCTCATCAATTTAGTCCTCAAATCAATTCCTTTATCCAAATTCTTCAACTTTAATTAATTAAAAATAAAATAACTTAAACTCAATAATTCCCACTTAAATTCTTAATTTATATACTTCTAATTTTCTAATTAAATCATGGTATTACAAACTAAGCATGAACAACGTTTCTTTTATTGCAAAACTTATTAGTATCTTTTCCTATAGTTTTATATTTTATTTTTTTTGCTAAACTTAAAAACAAATATTGAAGAAAGGAGGCTTGAGCCATCAGGCATTTGGCCTGGTGGTAGAGTACTGGACTCTTAGTTCCAGCCTACCCAGACCATGAGATCTTGGGTTCAACTCTCACAGAATGTGAGTTTGTTTGTAATTTGTTTGTTTATTTGGTAGGTAGGTAGTTTATTTATGGTATAGTTTTTAGTTTGTGTTGAATTCTCAATTACATGTTTGGGTATAGAGATTTATTTGAATTGTAATGAGATTTCACTGGGTTTGTTTGTTAGGGAAGGGGTTTGTTGGCTCATAGATTAGCGTTTCGATAAGCTAGCTAATCATGTAGCGGTGTACGAGTATTCCTGTGCGTTTGTAATCCCAATCTCTTCAAGAAATGAAAATGATTCTTATCTAAAAAAAAGGAGGCTTGAAGCTCGATTTGAAATGAAAAATGTCTATTTAAAACATCACATGTTTCATCATGAAAATCTCTTACAAATATTGTAAGTAAGCAAGTATTTTGCAAGTTCATTTTTAAATTAATTAATCTTTACATGGAACTCGATCGAGATTTGCCAAAAAAAATAATTTATTGGCCAAGAAAGGGAAAATTATAGTCAAATGAAGGAGTTAGGTTGATTTTGTTGTACAAATAAAATATTTTTACATTAGTTTTAACTTTCACGTGCGTTGCACGTGACTCAACATGTTTCGATTGAATATTTTTATGAAATTTTGGTAACTATCCAATTAAATTTTGATAACCACCATATGAAATTTTGATAATTACTTATAAAATTGTTATAAACTCCATAAAAGACTTTGATAACCTAACTATGAAATTTTAATAAACTTTTCTATGAATTTTGTAACCTTCCTATGATTTTTGATAATCTCTCTATGAGACTTTGTTAATCTCCCTATAATTTTTTGATACTATAGTATGAAATCTCGACAATCTCTCTGTAAAATTATATATCATTATCAGGTTGAACTCCTCTATTTAGTACTATATAAATCATTCATATTAAACTCTTCCATTCACAGATCGAGCTCGTCCGTTCAGTCGTACAAACGTATATAATTCATATTGAACTCTTTCCTTTGATAGTATATACATATACATATTCGAATTGAGCTCCTCCACTCGGTAATAGAGCACATTATCACACTGAGTGCCTCCATCATTCCTCCACATAGCATATTATCAATTTGAACTCCACTCATTCAACATTACTTCAAATGGTACATTATTAGTTTGAGTGCTCTCATGTTCACCAACCTTCTATGGACCATATTGTTTATTTGAGCTCTTTCGTTCGGTATTCCTCCACGTAATACGTTATCAGCTTGAGTTCTTCTATCCACCATCATTCCTAGAGCGCACTTTCCTACTGACCAATCCTCAAAAATTGAGCACTCCGCTTTTCGGCATTCATGGCATATCTCTCATTCATCTCACAGTGCACCATACAGTGCGATAGAGGGGCTCATTACCAAGTCGAGTATTCTACGACTCAACACTCTCCACATGGAGTATACATCCAGATCAAATACCGTTACGTTCGACACTATCTAATTATGCGACCGATAAGCCTGTTTAGCTCAGATCGTCCCAACTTTCCCACCTGATGCTCAATTTCATAGCTGTTTGTGCAATCATTTTAGAAGCGCCCTTATACCTAGGGGGCAATGTTGAGCCCATATAGAACGGCCCAAAGCCACACTGTATATTTTCACTCTTTAAATCTTAAGCTCTCTAAACACCTTAAAACCCCACTAACTTCAGTATCTCCAAACATCTTAATGTCCTACTAACTCCAATATCAAAGAGGATCCCCTCCAGACAAAAATCTCGGAACCCTTATCTCATCGTCCGCTCTATTATAGATCACATGAACTTCTCTATTTGATTGATAACGCTGTCTCCCTAAGAAATTTCAACAGCTCACATTTAACCTTTGTCCTTAGTGCATTTAACCTCCAATCACATTATAATATAATAATCATATCTTCTAGTTGTGGGAAAAAAATATGAAATTCATAATCTTGCAACGGTATAAATTATAAAATCACACAATATAATTAAATTATTTTATGTGTCCAATCGAACAATGTTGAAAAAAGTGTTACGTAACTCAAATATCAAAGGAAATACTAAATTTAAAGGATTACACAAGAATGCGGCATAATAATCCAGACACCTCACCCAAGACCTAAATTTCTTTCCTAATTTCAAACATAGAATTTTTTTTAATAAGAACAAAAGCAAACAATCATCAAAATTCGTATATACGTTTAAAACTTCAACTCCTTTGAAATCGTTTTAAGAAATCAACAAACATATTATTAAAAAAATGAAGAAAATAAGTTACTCTTTTTTTGGCTTTTTTTTTTGCAATCTAATCCGGTTTAGTTCTTGTAGTATGATTATACGTTTAAAAATTAAACTCCTTTTGAAAATCGTTTTAAGGAATCATCAAACATAGTAATGAAAATAATGAAGAAAATAAGTTAAAAAGAGTGATAAAGGAAAATGAAATTCCCAAAGCATGACAAGAAGTTATCAGTATCATACCTAAATGGTAGTTGTTTTTATAACTGCAAAAATAACAAAATTTTTAAAATGGAAAAAGAAAAATTCAAATTCTTTTCATGGCAATTGTACCTTATGAACATACGTTTAAGAAAAATGATACCAAAATTACAAATGCAACAATCATATATTTATCATCATCGTTTTTTTTTGCTACATATTTATTATCGTTAATAATTGGATAAGTAGTTAGAAATATATATAATATAGTTTGAGTAAGATTTAAATTTAAAATTAAATCATAAATAGTAATATATATAATAGAAATTGGGTTGGCCAATAATAATATAATAATATGTATAAAAAATAAAAGCCTAATTTTAAGTAATGGCAATTTAGAAATAATTTTGAAAAAAGGGTACAATAGCAAAACATAAAGATTCCCATTATTCGTACTTCAGACCAGTAGGCCTATTAGACCCGTTTGAACCCATGAAGCCCAAATTGCCAGGCCAAATGTCTTAAAGTCTAAATATGATATGCTTAGATCCAATTCGTTCGCATGGAAGCCCAAAGAAGGAGTTCAAGTCCAATCAGTAATTATGATGCAGTAATGATTCAGCCCCGATGCAGTATTGTTAAATCTTATTTCAATGAGGACTTCATAAGAGCAGTTTTGGAAGAAAATTCATAACTTTTGATGCGCCAAGGGCTTATCAAGGACTTGAAGATGACAATGGAGAGCATGCAAAGGATGTGCAAGGGCTGCAAGGAAGCATGGAGATGCAAGAAGTTCATGGAGATATCGATGAGCATGTTCAAAGCACCAAGAAGATGACATTTGATCCATTAAAGATGCCTATTGATCCATTAAAGATGCCTATTGATCCGATGACAAGAGCAAGAGCTAAGAGGTTCAAGGATGCACTCATGGGCCTTGTTTAAACTCATCTAGAAGATATGAAGGTCATTGATGCGCAATTGAAGAGCTTTGGTGATGATTTGAGCAAGCATTCATCCATTGATTCCAAGATCATCACCTTACTTGCAATCGATATGACTTAGAGCTTGAATGTATAATTTCGGCTATTGTGTGCTTTATTCTATCTTAGATTAGCTTATTGTTATGTTTAGATGACATTAGGATTGAGCCTTGTTTGACTAAGTCCAATCCTTGTTAAATTATGCCTTGTTATTTATTTTTCCTAGTTGGACTTGGATTAGTTTTCCTTGTCTTTATTTTTGGGCTTGTAAGACTTGATAGCCACCCATATTGCTTTAGGATTAGGGTTAGGACGTCCCTTACTACTATATAGGGGATCCATACCCCTGTTGTAAACACAAGTTTTTCAATCAAAGAGAGTTCTTTTGAGAATTTAGCTTCATTGTTCTAATTAGAGCATACTTAGGATCTCTTCAATCTTGTAGAGTCCTAGCAAACAATTAGATAGTGATTATCTAATTGTGTTTCTTGTGATCTTAGGTTGTCAATTGCAAGTCTAATTGATCATCTAGGGCCGACGAAAGAAGATTGGATCTTTGGGAAGACTATCAAGTTCATCAAGTCTAGAAGTTGGAGTTTCAAGTTGATCTTTGGAGGTATTCAAGGATAGATTTGAATCTATCAAAACTAGATTCGTATCAACTTTTGATTCAGAGCTCAGAAAAATGCAAATGAGGTACCGTTGGAAAGAGAATTCCAAGATCTGCAACTTTTATGTTAACCTCTAATTCTGTCGTTTCGGTGTACGATTTGCCCTTCAAATTTCTGGATAGAATTAATCGTCTCAAAACCGACTTGGAGAATGTTTTAGACGAAAATTCATATGCTAAAGATGATGTGGAGCATTCCTATTGGCCACGTTGGATCCTAATTAATGAGGATAATCTAAATCTAAATTTCCATTATTTTAATAATGGAATAATTAAAATGTTATTTAGTAATGGCAATTTAGAAATATATTTGAAAAAAAAACGGTACAATCGGAAAACATAAAATTCTCCCTTATTCGTAGTTTTATATATAGTATAGATTTATTTACCATATTCGACGTGGTTGGCTTATTATGGGTAAATCTCTCTCAACAATTGTTTTCTCCATTCATAACTCATAAGACTCGAACTCAAAATCTTGTTTAAGGGAACAAGTATCGAACCACTTGAACCAACCATTTGTCTCGTAAATTCAATAGAATTTAAACCTGAGACCTAGTATAATTGAGATATATCATTGTTTGTTTTTTTTTTTGGTATATTTACAAGTTAACCTTATTTGAGCTGGGTTAGTCCACTATGGGGATAAAACTCTCCCAACAATGATTCTTCATTTACAAGACACGAGCTCATGATCTTCTTTAAGATGAATAAGTGTTGAAGCACTTGAACCAACCATTTGTTGGTAAATATAATAGAATTTAAACTTGAGACTTAGTATGGTTGAGCAAGAAAAGTATATATATATACATATATATATATATATATATATAGTTACAGGTTAACTTTGTTCTAGCCGGGTCGGTCCATTATGGAAGAAAAGCTATCCCAACAATGACTTTCTCTATTTACAAGATTTGAGACATTGCTTAAGCGATTAAGAAAAAAAGATCTTGCTTAAGAGGAATAAATGGCAAACCACTTGAACCAATTACTTATTGGTTTAGATCATTGTTTGTATAAATGATGATTAGAAGACTTAAATCTTCTTTCCAAAACAAAAAAAAAAAGACTTAAATCTAGATAATAGCCCCTACCATACCTCCAAAGTTAGGTTTTTTTCAAAAAAAAAAAATCCAAAGTTGGGGATAAAAAAATAAAGGCTAATTGCTTAATTAAGGGCAAAAAGTTTCAGTTTCGGTATAATTTGGGGTAAAACCTTTAATTTGATCGATTTAGGGTAAACTGTTCCGAAATCGTTTCAATTTGGGACAAGTCATCAAATAGGGACAAAACCTTTTGGGGAGTGAAAAAAACGAGCCGTTAACACTAACGATGCCGTTAAGTCATGCAATAGGGTTTTATTTATTAATGCAAAAATCTCTTTGGGAGTTTTCGCGTTAAAAACTTTATGACATCATAAGGGCGTGCCAGTCAATTTGCTGAAATTGACAAAGAGGTTGTAGAAACGTAAACTTGTGCGCGGAGCAGCAGATTGAAAGATCAGAGCGATTTGTGGGGACTGGATCAAAGTTTGGATCCACAACAGCATTTCTTCCTGAATTTGCGTTTGCAAGATCTTCTCAATTGAATTTGAAAGAAAAATAACAACGGAATGTTATTGCTGAGAGAGAAACACGTGTACAATATTTTTATGTCCGGAGACAAGATTGAAACAAGGAAATAACACTAAAAGAGTGTTTGGGTGTCCAGAGACAAGATTGAAACAAGAAAATATTGAAGAACGAGTAAGAACTCATGATGAACAAGCTTTTGACAGTAAATAGGCACGGAGCTTGGTTTTTTGCGCGGAGCAAGTTTGTAGCTGCAGGAGCTGATTTGTGTAGCTGTGGAAGCGTGTTTGAAGCTCTGGGATTGATCCCTTTATATAGGGGGCGGCATGGGCCTGAAACTTAATGGGCTTGACTTGCTGAAGAAGGCGAATTCCTCCTCCTTAGGAGATGACAGCTTTCAAGAAGGTGAAGTGAAGCTTCCTTCTTCTTCTAATTGATTCCAACGGCTAGGAGGAGGGGAGAGAGAACTCCAGGGCGTCATCCCTCTTGATGGAGGACGGAAATTTTCCCTCTTGATGGATGATGGTTGATTTCTCCTTCTTACTACCGCACTTCAGTATGCCTTCGTTGCTTCCTTTGTGCTGAAATCAACTAATTTGACTAAGAAGTGGCCTTCAGACATCAGGACTTGGAATTTTATCGGAAAAGCCATGAAATTGACTTTACTTAGTCATACCTAGCTCATCATATTAAAAAAATAATACTTAGTCAAGAAAATGGCTTAAACCGGGGTGTAAAAGCCACTTGTCCTTAACTGAAAAGAGTGCAAAAATTGCAAACGAAGTCGGAATAAGCCAAAATTTCACCAAAATGGCTTAATTAACCTAATATGACATTAGGAAAAGACTTAGTCGAAAATCACCATGTTTTCGTAGTGAAATTGGCTTCTCTCCCCAAACTGTCCTTAACTGAAAACCGTGAATAAGTTTTTCCACAAGTGTCAGAATAAGGTGAAATTTTACCAAGATGATCTACATGAGTCAATGATCATCATGGTATGCTCCCTTGTTGAAATCGCAGCCTCTAGCCTCCTCAATTGATCAATTTTACCATTTTGTCCTTAATTGAACAAAATGCAAAAGTTGTAGTTTTGCCTCCCGGGGGAAGGGAGAGGGCTAGGCGATTTCTTCATTATGCTAGGTCGACTATATTGAGGAGGTATGAGGTTGAAAATCTCATGCCTCTCTCACGTGGATAGGTGTTTCTCTTGCTGACAAACTTTAGCTCTATGCTTCCTTCCTACTAGAAGAAGGAAACGACTTTCTTGAGACAAGGCGGCCTCTCCTCATCATGTGAGACGACTTGGGCTTTGTCATGTGAGTCCATAAGATGTTTTCCATCCTATGAGATGATGACTACATCTTCCTTTTTTATTGCTTACCTTCCTAGATGACAGCAGCATTAAAGGAAACTACCTCCTCATCACCTATCATGTCACTTTCTTTAGTCAGGGGCGGCATTAAAGGGAATTTTAATAATAATTATTCTGAAAATAATTATTATTTAGTATTTATTTAATAATTTTCGGGTCCTTATTAATTAATTACAAGATTTTCCTAATTCTATCAGAACTAGGATGGTGCAGAAACTAAGTTTCATGAGGATTTTTAATCAAATCTTGACCACACATCTTAATATTATTTATGTGAAGACCAATTTACCCTCAACTGTAAATTGAGGTATGAACATAAATAAAAAAAAAAGTTTTAGATTGAGAATTTAGGGCTATAAATAATTAAAAAAATTTTATGGCTTTCAGATTTTATCATCAAATTAGAAAAAAAAAACTAACTAAAATAAAGCCCATTAAAGAAATGGAATTTTAATCGACTTCTTCTTAGCAAGCAGAGGATTCAGGGCTAAAAAAAATCCTAAATCATTTAAATTGAAGATTTAAAAGTTCTACAGTGAGTTGTTATTTGAATCCCAATTTTCTTTTCCTAGAAAATCCCCTAAATAACTGTTTGCTTTGTTGACTTTGAGTTTTGGGGTCTTGAGGTGCAGAGACTATTTTTTCTGCTTCTGGTGTCTACACATGGTTGTTTTGGTGAAGCCATTGTTGGGTTCTACTCTGATTTATTTTTTGGGAAAAAAAGTATTGGAAAAATTCATCTCTCTCCTTTTATGATTATGTTCTACTATTTTGTAATCAAAATCTTATCTAGCCGAATGAACACATCAAAGTAAAAAACTTGCAGACTAGCAACAGAAGGCACGCTGACGGGGAAACCACGGGCAACTGGCGAAACTTGCTAAAATGGATGAAATCTAGAGCTGACAAAATGAACTCGAAACTCGACCGAACCCGAATCCAACCAAACCTGAGTTAACCAGAAAAGTCAACGTCCCGAATCCGGCCGAACCCGACCCGAGCCCGAAATAATTTGAATTTAATAATAATTTATAAAATAAAATATTTTATTGTTTGGAAAAAAAACACATTTCCTTTTAATATTAAATAAAACTATTATATATATGAATATAATAAAATTTATATAATAATGATCACAATTCAACGATTCATTAATCAATAGAAAAATTACTAAACTACTAAGTATTATATATATATATATATATATAACTTAAAGCAAAAGACTACTTATAACTAATTAAAGTATACTTAAAGTATAATTAATTAAATACATGAAATTTTAATTTTGTTTAAACAAATAAAGAGTGATCTACAAAAGCAGATGATGAAACAGAAGCAAAGATTTAAACCGAAAGTTCAGTTCTTGTTCAATCTAGTTCCTTATTTTAGTTCAGTTCAGTTTCCAAAGTTCTCTAGTGGTTCAATTAAGGGTCTATCAGCTTTTAATTTGTTTAATTTAAGGCTTTCAAAACGGTTGAAAAAGGGATAGAGCTATTTTGCTTGCTTGGAGTGGGAGACACATTTCTCTATGACCGGTCATTCTCCATACCCATGACTCACTACTTTCCCGGAATAGCCTAAAGCTCAAGCGGATTCATTCATAAAAGCAAGTCAACCTGAAATGCAAAAGCAGATCATTTTAATTATTTGTTTAATTTAATGCTTAATTTGTTTTAATTTGCAATAATTTAGGATTGATTAGCATTAATTAATTTAAATTAGTGTTAAAGTATATGTATTTTATATTTAATTCAATTTAATTTAAATGTTACACGCCACTTAATAATGGTCGGTGACCGTAGTCTTTCCAAAGAAGGATTTTCATTTTGGGAAAATATCAAAAAAGGGCACTCTACCAAGAATATTTATTAATTGCTTTAATGAAGATAAAAAATTATTATTTGGTAAATCATACTTAACAAAATTAATAAGAAGGACATTGTAATTACTTTTTTAACCTTTGTAAATATTACTACTTTCCATCACACGATCAAGTCCCTATTTTCCCCTCGTCCTTTTTCCCCTGTTACAAAGAAGAAGAAACGTCAAATTCCCTCTCAATTCATCCATGGTGCTTGAGTGATTTGAGAAGAAAAATCTGTCATTGAAAACGGATTCAACAAACTTTGGTCTTTTGTCTAATAGGTTTGCCCTTTAACAATGCTTATACTTTAATTTTATTGTTTTAGGCTTCTTCATACAAAATCCTCTCGTCTAAGAATCTGCCAAATGCTTTTCTATTTGCCATTGGTGCCATCTACCGTATTTTGTAGCCATTTTTTTGTTGTTGAATGTTGACAAATGACAATCTTTGTTCTTGTTTCGAAACTATTGGCTTCCCTTTGCCTCTTTCAAGTACAACCAAGAATTGTTCCTTCTGGTCTGGATTTTATACATATTTCTTGTTAAAGAATCGCTTTCTCTTTGCCTGGTTCTGAATTTTCAATTTTGCCAGGATTTTTTTGAGTATATATTGTTTAAATAGATACGATTAATTATTGTTATTGCTACTCTGTCACCATGGATTTTAATTTGAACTGAAATCGAAACTTCAAATATATCCCATCAAACAAATTTGATTTCTGTTTGGCATTGCAAATTGCAATAAGAAATTATGGATATTTTAATAGAGTTATTGTGTAATTGTTATTCAATCCCCAAAATATATAGTAAAACAAAGTGGCTTTGTTTAATGATTTCTAGATAGATTATTCTAATCCTGTTTAAGAGTATGGATTGCTTGACTACAAACAAAGATAGTTCATGACACTGGTTACAAGCTCCTGTATTTGCAAAATTCTGAGAATTTGCTCCAAACACATGTAAATACACATCTATCAAACCTTGGGCTTGGCTATTAACCAAATCATGAAATAGCCACCAAAATTGAGTGCAGCACCAAGCAAAAGAACAAATCAAGTTGGTTTTTTTTTGGTATCCTATCCGGTATCCAGGGCTTAAGTCCTGATTAATCCGGATCCGACCCGCGTTGCGCACGTGGTTATGGTGGGTGAGTCTTCCAACAGGGGTAGCTACGTACGCAAGGTCTCGAACCTGAGACAAATCAAGTTGGTATTACCTTAGCAACAAGACCGGAAAGGAGCCCATTAAGGGAGCCCATTACTTTTAATTCTTTTTTATTTAGCAAGGTTAAAAAGGTAATTACAATGTCTTCTTATTAATTTTGTTAAGTATGATTTACCAAATGATAATTCTTTATTAATAAATATTCTTGGTGGAGTGCCTTTTTTTAAATTTTCCCTTTCATTTTTCAACGAGTGGTTGAGTTTTCAGGACTCTCTGAATGTCTTTATGGATGAGACTGTTCATTCGCTATTAATCATTTGTTAGTAATTTTTAACAATTATTCAATTTTTATATATATTTTGATAATCATGTTATATTAAATTATATATTATATATTATCAATAAACTTATAATATAAAAGATAAAACAATTATTTTGTTTAAAAAAATCTTTAAAAAGAGCTTGCACTTGAACCGGGATGAACCGGATCCAAATCGCACTCTGAATATCGAATCGAAATCGAACTCGAGTCCGAGCCCTACCTGAGACCAAACCCGAAAATACCCGAACCTGACATAGCCCGAGCCTAAAAATACCCGAACCCGATAAAGGCAGAACCCGCCCAATTGCCAGCTCTAATGAAATCTCACCACGGGCAGTGGGTTGTAGTGAGGGATAGGCAAGTTTTTGTCATTGTCATTGTCATTCTCGGATCTCTTTAGATCTAGCATATTTGGGTGTTTTATTGATGAATATAGTTTCAGAATTGACTTTAAGGGAGAGAGCAAAGCAGATCTGGAACCTTTGGTGAAATTTGGAGTAGAATCAAGATTTAAATGGGGCGGGTTATAGTGGCTGACAGCGGAAAAGAGGAAGAGTCGGTTGATTGTGTTTTTATAGTGTTCTTAGTTTTTAGTGTAGAAATTAGATAAGGAAATTATGTAAGAAGTGTTTGTAAGAAATTTATAAAAAAAAAAGACAGCTTTTTTATATAATTTTTTTTATTATTTCAATATTACTTTTTATTTATTACTATTAGCTAATCGTGGAAATTGTTTTCTTTTTAAAATATACATGCCAAGTGTTATAATCTTATGTTATAATCTTATGTTATAATCTTATGACACCAATAAATTAACACGCTTTTCGTTGTGGTGTGAGTCAATTTCTGTTTAAATTGACGTTTGTCCCAAATTGACACGATTTCAGAACGTTTTGTCTCAAATTGGCCAAATTAAAAGGTTTTACCTCAAATTAACCGAAACTGAAACGTTTTGCCCTTAATTGTTGGCCAAAAATGAAAGTAAATATATGAACCAATTTTCAAGTTTAGAGAGAATTAAAAGTTGAATTTGAAGAAACAAGTGTCGTACCAATTGAACCAATTACTTATAGGGGCCGTTTGGTTCATGGTAATCCTGGAAGATTACCGGGTATCCTGTGAAATGATCATAGGATTACCTTGTTTGTTTACTATTTGGCTGGGCAAAAACATACCCGGCAGATGACCAAACGCACCGGGATTCTTCCTGTGTCTTCAACGCGCGGTCATCCCAAATGCCCCCGATTTCGTTGGGAATAAAAACGCCCGGGTATATCACTTAAAAGGCCATGGTCCTTTTTTACAATTTTGTCCTCGTTATATTTTGATATTTACGAATTATACCCTTGGATATTTAAGCTAAAAACTTTCCCATTTCTCATAATTTTTTTCTCTCTACCTTCTCTCTTCTCCCCACAGTCTCTCTCTCTAAATATCGCCTCCGTCGTTGCGCCTGGAAATCGTCGCCGCCTCCGCCGATTCGTGTCTTGGGTTTGTTGGTTTTTCTTCCTCTTGCAAAGATTTACAAATTGGTATAACTTTTGTGCACTTTGGATGAATAAATTTTTAGATCTCATTCATTTTCGATTTTTTTGCTATTTTGTTCTTGATTTAAAGAAATTGGTGCATGGGTCTGGGTTTTTTATGATTTTCACATAATATTAGTCTTGGATTTTGTTCATAAAAATGTTATTTTGCCAAATTCGAACTGATTTTGGCTCAAATATGTGTTCAAGGGTTTCAAGTTTGAGTTTAGTTTGAGAAAATTTTGTTAATTTTTAATGTACTTGTGTTCACATGTTGTTGCTTAGATGTATGGAATCCTTGTTTGTCTCTTTTCCAATGCCATTATAAATTAATTTGGTTTTGGGTGTTGATTTGTTGCAATGGTGGATCATGGTTGATTTGTGATGATTTAGATGACAAGACTCTAAGATCATTTCAGAACTTTGAGTTTCTATTTGACTAGAGCTTGACTTATTAATGTTTGTTTCCATACGTATTTGTGTCACCCATGTTTAAAGAAGTAGATTTTAGAATTGTTTAAAATATGTTTGTGGCAAGTGAAGATATGATTTCAACTTCTGATTTTTTTCTTTAGCCATCAGCTTGAATTGATCATAGAGTTGATCAATGGAAAATTAAGACTATTTATTAATTTCTGTTGCAGGTGTTGGCAACTGATGAATTTTGGCCAATCCAAGGTGGGAAAGCTCCTGATTTTACTCAAATTAGGGAAGTCATTGATGTTATACTCTCATGAATGAGAGACAGGAATTCTAGCACAAAGTAATGACAAGTTAAGAAGAGACTCATTAATTTAGCCATAATATACTAGACATGAATTTGATTAATCTAATCAATCTTGTCAATTATGTATGTAAACTAATAATTTATGTTTAATGTGCTCTTAAAACCCTTATAATTTGTAATGCTATTTGCTTTCCTTACAAAATTGAAATAATTGAAGTATGCTTAATTAGCTTATTCTTATAATGGGATAAATTGAAGTAATTTGCCAACAATACCCATGACATAACCTTGTTTAACTCTAAACAAAATGGGTATTTTGTACATGGGTATATCATTTTTAAGTGGAATACCCGGGTATTTCTTTAGCCAACCAAACGCAGCCATCCGATTTACCCATCGGATAACTGGCCATTTCACTTAACCATCAACATACCCAGCCATATACATAACCATGGTAATATCTGGTACCCACTAGGGCTGATCATAAACCGATCGAACCGTTTAAACCGACCAAACCGATCAGTAAATGGTGCAAACGGGTCGGTGTAGGCGGTAAGCCGGTGTAAACGGTTTAAAAGCATCGGTTTTTCAGTATGTCGGGGTCGGTGGCGGTTCACATCTTACTGAACCGACACCGATCGAAAAACCGACATATTTTTTTTAAAAAAAAATTAATATATATATATTATAATGTTTATAGGTTTTTAAGTATTTTATAATTTATATATTTATTATGTATATGAAAAATATATATATCATCAAATAAAAAAAACCCTCATAATATTCTTTTGTATATCACTTAGATTTACAAATTGTAATCTGTAAATTTGAGACATGAAAGCTACTTGAAAGGAAAGATTAAATTTCTGCATTTTTCCCCTGTTTATACCGTTTGCACCGACTGAATATACCGACACTGTCGGTAGTCGGTTAAGTCGGTTTCTAGCATACTCGGGTCGGTGGTCGGTGTCCAAAAAATGTCGTCGGTTTAATCGGTTTTCGGGGACTACACCGACCGACCCCATCGACACCGACCATTGAGCAGCCCTAGTACCCACGAACCAAACGGCCCCATAGGTTTAGATCATTGTTTGTATAAATGATTGATTACAAGACCTTTTTTTTATGAAATGAAAAAAAGAGAACATAAATCTTCTTTTAAAAAAGACTTAAATGTAGATCTAGCCCCTACAACAATAACTCCAAGTCTCCGAAGTTAGGTTTGTTAAAAAAAAACACTCCCAAGTTAGGGATTAAAAAAATAAAAGTAAATAGATGAACAAAGAGACTTAAAAGTTGAATTTGAAGTTTGAACCATACTATACATGTAATTATCATAAATGGTAAAAGTAAAATAGGCTAAATGCTCAATTTCGGTGCAACCACTTTGCATGGTTGCTCAATTTCGGGCCAAACCTTTCAACTTGAGCCACTAAGAGTCAAACGTTATAAATGCTCAATTTAAGACTTTTACATACGGAAATAGCCTTGTCGTTTACGCACGTGAGAGGCCATTTTTTTTAGTCACCTGGACTTGATTTAGCCATGTTAATACAAGTGGCTTTTTAAAAATTTAAAGAAAAAAAAATCATTTTTTCTTTAAACGGCATAAACTTGAGTAAAAAAATAAAAATTTCTCAAAATCAACTCAAACCCAACCGAAGAAAAAAAAATCCAACAAAATCAAATGAAAAAATAACCAACAAAATGTTAGGATTTTGACCCAATTCCTTATCAGATTTGGATTTGGATTTTCTAAAGTTTCTTAATTGGTGGACAAGAATCCTAATAGGAAAGGGTTTCTTGGAGTCCAAGTTTATGTTAGTATAAATAAGCACTTTATGTTTAGGTTTTTTGTGTGTGTGAGATTGTGTGTGAGAGAAAAAGCTGAGATAGCTTCATGTTGTTGTGAGAGAATCACCCATGGTGTTGGGTTGATTAGATTGAGAGTTTGCTAGAGAGATTGTTATGATTGTTGATTGTAATTGACTGATTTGATAGTGGAGATTTGTGGCATAGGTCCACAAGAAAATTTGCTTTATTGTTTCCGCTTTAATTATTTGTTTGGTTAATTCCTTGGATATCCGAAGTTACAACAAGTGGTATCAAGAGTCTGGTTGATTAGAGATGATAGAAAGCAGCGGATCAACTTTGAAGTTAGATTGAGAAGTTTAATGGAGCAAACAATTTTCAGATGTGACAGAATATGATAACAGATATGTTAGTAAAACAAGGATTGGGAGATGTGCTTGAAGTTGATAAGCCTTCAGCGATGAATGAGAACAGGTGGCGAGATATTCAACGAAAAGCAGTAAGTACAATTCTTTTATCTCTTGCTATTGGAATTAAGTATGATGTGTTAGATGTGGAAACCCCAAAGGAATTGATGGATATGTTGGAGTCGATTTATATGTTGAATTCGATTACTAATATGTTGTGTTTGAAGAGAGAATTATTTGGATTGAAGATGAAGGTTGGAACAATTTTAAGGACACACCTAAACGAGTTCAATAGATTGGTTACTCAGCTGGCAAGTGTGGATGAAGTCATGAAAGAGGTTGATAAAGCAGTTTTGTTGATTAATTCTCTTACAGACAAGTATGATCCTGTGACTAGAGCTTTGATGGTTGGTAGGAAAACCTTGAGCTTGCAAGATGTGACTTCTGCAATTTTTGAGTATGATAGATTAAAAAAAACTGAAAAGAAAGATGATAAGAATGGTGCTCTCACGGTGGAGCGTGAAAGAACTAATGGAAGGGATAAGACTGATGCAAAATCGAGGGGTAGATTCAATAAAAGAGGAAGATCAAGTTCGAGGCCAAGAGTAGATATGAGAAGCAAGGAGTGCTATTATTGTCATAAGATGGGGCACATAAAAGCCTACTACAAGAAGTTAATGGAAGATTTGGGGGATTTCATGAAATCTAAAGCAAAGAATAAGGGTGGTGTTAATGTTGCTGCAGCTAATACTGTACATGAGGAATATTCTGATGAAGATGTTGTTTTGATGGTGCAAGAAGAAAAGAAAGATACTAGAAATATGTGGGTGTTTGATTCTGCTTGTTCTGAACATATTTGCACAAAGAAAGAATGGTTTTCAAAGCTTGAGAAGTGTGATAAGCCTGTCTATATGGCTAATAATGGTGAAGAAAGAATTGAAGGCATTGGGAGTGTGAAACTTTGTCTGCATGATGGAAGTGTCAAGATGCTTGGGAATGTGAGGTATGTTCCAAACTTTACAAGGAATTTGATTTCGCTTCGAAAGTTGGATAGTTTGGGTTATGGATATCCTTGCTGAGGTGGAGGCTTGAAGATCACCAAAGGTTCGATGATTGTGATGAAAGGAGTGAAGAATTTGAAGAATTTGTATGAGTTGATTGGAAGCACAATTAGAGGAGATGGATCGGTATCTTCACATCAAATTGAAAAGAAGGATGTGGATTTGCCAACAAAGAAGAAAGTTACTTTTGCAGATTTGGTTAAAGGGTGGAACAATTAAGCTTTAATGAAGGGATTTGAGTCAAGGTGGAGATTGTTAGGATTTTGACCTGATTCCTTATTAGATTTGGATTAGGATTTTCTAGAGTTTTTTAATTGGTGGACAAGAATCCTAATAGGAAAGGGATTATTGGAGTCCAAGTTTATGTTAGTACAAATAAACACTTTATGTTTAGGTTTTTTGTGCATCTGTGAGAGAAAAAGCTGAGATAGTTTTATGTTGTTGTGAGAGAATCACACATGGTGTTGGATTGATTAGATTGAGAGTTTGCTAGAGAGAATGTTATGATTGTTGATTGTAATTGACTGATTTGGTAGTGGAGATTTGTGGCATCG
Source organism: Corchorus olitorius (assembly GCA_001974825.2). Classification (NCBI taxonomy): domain Eukaryota; kingdom Viridiplantae; phylum Streptophyta; class Magnoliopsida; order Malvales; family Malvaceae; genus Corchorus; species Corchorus olitorius. The sequence goes on from AWUE01023586.1 coordinate 29,437, forward strand.
GTCCACAAGAAAATTTGCTTTATTGTTTCCGCTTTAATTATTTGTTTGGTTAATTCCTGGGATATCCGAAGTTACAACACAAAACTGAGCCACAAGCCCACAACCATTTACTATTATAACTCCAACAAATTCAAACACTCCAAGAAAACAAAAAAATCCAGCAAAATTAAGTGAAAAAATAACCAACAAAACCAAGCCACAAGCACTTGCTATTATAACTCCATCAATCTTCAAGAAATCAACTTTTGGTAAAAACATGGACCTATGGTTCATATTTGGGAGGGGGGGTTGTTTGGGATATTTTTTGCTAGATCTGAAGAGTGAAAATGTGTTACATAGAGAGGGAAGAAACATATTTGATATTGAGGCACATCTAACGACTAACTTCACTGGATCGGAGGTTTGGAGCTAGCGGTTTTAGATTAATTTTGAGCTAGATTTAGATAGGTTTTCTTGAGGAAGTGATGGGAGAGAAAGAAAATTGATTTTATTTTTGTTTTAAGAATTACCTTTCAGATTTTGTTGGAATTTCACGATGGCTAGCAAAGGATAAAGCTTTGACGGCGGTGAGGGAAGGAAAAAAAGCCAAAAAACAAAGGAGGGGAGGGGAAGAAAAGAGAGAAAATGAATCGGTCAAAAGGAAAATAAGTAATAAAAAAAACATATCCTATAAAAAGTAGTAAATTTCACCAATGGTCATGAACTTTGACTCATTTTCCAATTTAGTCATTGAAGTTTAATTTGTCTCAAATATATCACTTAATTTTCATAAATGTACCAGATTTAGTCACTTTAATATATTCCATCCTTTTCATTAATGAAAAAAATAATGTGCGGGACTGATGATATGACACGTTATTCATATTACACCTTCCACTTCACCTTTTGCATTTTCCTCATATTTTTCTTTATAAGTTTTCACTCATCTTTTGTTTTATTTATGTTGTTTCTATTTTTCTTTCCATCAAAATTCAGAGAGAAAATTAGAGGAATTGAAAAATATGATGTGCAAAGTGAAGTGTTAGTGATGTGGCAATTTATGTGGCATGTGATGTATTGGCAATGTTATTTATATGCTAGTTTATTAGATGGAATTTGTTAGAGTGACCAAATTTGGTTTGCTTTTGAAACTTAAATGACTTGGTTTGGACAAATTAAAATTCAGTGATTTAATTGGGAAATAGGTCAAAGTTTACTGACCAATGATGAAATTTAACTCTATAAAAAGTGAGAGTTAACGGAGGGTTAATGGCACGCAGTATCCACTTTCAAATCTCCATCCAAGAAAGCCTTAAATTGCTCAATATTCAAAGAATGTTTAGCCCAATTTCAAATCTCCATCCAACAATATGTTCAAAGAATGTTAAGGGCAATTTCAGATCTCCATCCAAAAAAATCCTTAAATTGCTCAACGTTCGAATATTGTTTAGCCGGAAGTTAAGCAAATATATACAAGGTGTATTCCCAACTAAATTAAATATATACAAGGTGTATTCCCAACTCGGCTCAAGTCAGAGATTGTATTAACATATAGCCAGCCAGATGTTTCCCTTTCCCATGGGCCATGAAGAAGAGGGAAATAACATTGCAGTGGGATAAAGAAATTTCACGGAATCTAAGCCATGCTGTGCCAAAAGCTGAAACAAAGAAAGCAAAACACAAACAAGAAGCAAGGAATTGCGAAATATTTTTCACATTCAATATTACTCAGATTGTTGTTACAACTCTTCTAGCTGAAAAGCTCAATTGCATTGCATTTGCACCCACAACAAACTAATATACAATACAGAGTCAAAGATAAAAGGTTTCAACACTATCCCAAGAGGAGAGAGCCCCCACACTCTCCTACCTCAAACTAACAATCTAGCGCTCCATTACAACCTCATCAAAATTCCAGTCTCTCACAAGATCCCTCCTCATAGCACAACTACGCACCAGCCGGGGTGGACCTGCCATTCCAACAGTGTTTTGAAAATTTGGTTGTGGGGTCACTTTGGAAGTTGCTGTTATTGTTGGTCTCACAGCTGGAAGTGATGTCTTCCGTGCCAAGCAGTTAGCAATGGCCGAACATCTTTCTTCATTGTCTGAACTTGAAACAGAGTAACTCCTAAATGAGTGTGATGGACTTTCCACACTATGGCACACCAGACATGCAAGACTCATGTTTTGGTTTTGGCGACCGTCAAATCATAAATTGGCTTTTCACCCTGCGATGATAGAAAAGGGTATTAGAAGGTTAAGCTTTGATGTTCCTTAAATTGAAAAGCATGTTTTTCCCAATATATATAGTTGAAAACAGCACCCAAAAAGAAAAATTTGCCAACAAATCAACGCCAAGTAGTATATTAGTATATGAACTAAAAAGAGACGTAACTCTCAAAATCAACTAAAGAATCCGCAAAAGCGTAGCAGTAGAGAGAATAATTTTGAATAGAAAGACTAAAGAAGCTACTAGTCCATTTATCTTTCGTTTAAATGCATATATTGCCATAACAAGCAACACCAAACTAATTACTTAAAGAAATACTTCAAACCAGATTGTCATTCTATGTTAACAATCATCATGGAGAAAAAAAAATTAGTATTGATTAAGACCCAGTCTTTGGAACTTATATCAAGCTGGTAGTACAATCTGTTGGCAGACTTAGCCCTCGTCATTTCCCTTTTCAATTATTATCTTTTAGAAGCATGTTCAAAACTCTACAATGTCGTAGACAGAATGCAAAAGATTAACAAAATTAAGTTGGGCCCAACATGGAAATATTGAATCCTGATTAAGCAGACTATAGAGAAAGATCAAAATCAGAATAGTGCCCATAGGATTGTAAACAGTAAAAGTAAGAAATAGTCTTGAACTACTTAATGCACATATTGCAATCCAAAGTCGATGCAAGGTAGAAAGGCTCCTTGGCATGTAACCTTTCATTTGAGTAATTTAACAAGTAAACCATAAATATTTTCATTATTTCTCATCCAACATTAGGAATGACAAATCAACAACAGTTCTATTTGAAGTTCAGACAAGCGAATGAATGTGGCTTGTTAGACCTGAACTGTAATTCAATAAGGGGCTAATTTGGTAAGCATGTTTATAAAAAGGGATATGAAGTTCAATCTTAGCATCTAGCAATACTAACATGAAAAAAGAAATAGTGGTTCCATATAGAATTATTCTCCACCTATCAAAGCATTGGTAATAACTAAATGAAAGAAAAATGTAGAACGCTTATCACCATATGATGCATTGATGACATTCAGGAAATCTTTTAACAATTAGCCAACAGAATGCAGGGGAAGAGTTCCAACTAAAAGTTAGGTTTTAGTATAGAAAGCTAAACCAGCGAGCATTTATACTTTTTACAGTTTAATAACAGTGATTTGACTACTATTTTAAGCTATATCTCTTTCCTGAATGTAAAGGTAGAATTCTTTCATGAAGCCCCTGTCTACCATACCACCATCCCTCTCTTTTCACATTCTCTATCACAGGCTATTGGTAAAGATTAACTTTAAACCTTCAATGATCCAAATCTCTGATAGCAGAAATTGCATCAAGGTTTTTTATTAACAAATGCATTATGCCTAAGAAGTAGATCACCAATCATCATCGAGTTTTTGAGGACATGCAAAAGGAATATCCCTATCTCCATATGTTTTATTTTCGTGTCAGTAGTGTATCATAGTTATATCCTCCACTATCAAAGATTTCCTTGATTAATGGATTACATTCCCTAACTTTCCAGATATTATAATATCCTTCATATATGTAATTGGGCATGCAATATGATAGAAAATATCTTAGATGTGCATCATTCTTTGTTAGCAAATGTACATACCTAAAAATATTATGGGGTGGGGAACCCCTCTTCTTTTACCGAATGACTACAATCGAACATCTCCTGATGTCTCAACAAACATCAAAATAACAAAGCAAAACAATGCCAAGAAAGTAAGTAAATTAACAGGTTTTTCTAGAGCTGGCAAAAGCTAACCCGACTGTGGGTACCCAACCCGACCGCCCAAAACCAAACCCAACCCAACCCGATTTGACAAAAAAAGTCAACAAACCCAATCCGCCCAGCCCGAAACCGAAACTGACCCAACCCAGAAATAACCCGAAATTTTGGGTACCTGAACCCGAAATTACCGAATCCAAACGACCCGAACACGAAAATGAGCTAAACCCAAAATGACCCGAACCCGATCAACCCGACAAATTAACCCGAAATGACCCGAATTAAAATTAATTATATTTAAATTGTAAAAACTAAAAATTGTAAAATAATTAGCAAACATTATATATTTGATAGTTTTAATCCAATTTTAGTATTTTACCACATCAAATCTAAATCTCATGATATTTATTGCTAATTTTTTTAGTCTTGAATTGAAAATGAAAACTATACCATTAAAATAATTTATTACAAATAATAGAAATTATTTTTCCTTTAAAATATTAGAATTAAATTATATTTTTCTAATTATTTAAATATTTATACTTTAATATAATATAGTTCATATAAAAAATCAATGCCAATGAATATTTCAATGAATATAATATATTTATAAGTTATAAGTTATATAAATTTGAAGAGGTAAATAAAATGCATTATAAGTTATAATATAAATAAAATGGATTAAATTATATTGTGCTGTTGTGCAGAGTAGTCCTCAGTGTGTGATGAAATGCAATCCCCAAAGTCTCACATTTGTTCAAATTAGGGTCTAACAGATTTTAATTTGTTTAATTTAAAAACTTGCATTTTCATAATTTGTTTAATTTAATGTTTAATTAGTTTTAATTTGAAATCATTTACAATTAATTTTCATTAATTAGTTTAATTAGTGTTAACACATATGCATTACATATTTAATTTATGTTAATTTAAAATTTAAATGTTGCGATTAATTTAGTTTAAATATTTAATTTATATATTAGTCAAGGATCATTGGATCAAGTTATTGTTCAATTTTGATTCTTATATAATATATGTATACTATAAATATATATTTGTTTTTTAAGTAATAAATATTATTAATAATAAGATAAGAGATTACAACAAATCAATCAAGTTTGATGTTCTAGAGACACCAAGCTTGGCTAAGGAATCAGCCTAAAAGTTTCCCTCCCTAAAAACATGAACAAAAGAGACATGGCCTAAAATTTTAAAAAAAAAAAAAAAAAAAAACAAGATTTGTAAGTCTATTATATAATATATATAGTATAAATCAGAGACATGGCCTAAATATATATACTATATATATTTGTACCGATTAATTAAGACTTAAATCTCTAAGATTGGAATTATCAATTTATTAATGTATTTTACTTTGGTCCTTAAATTGAACTTTTAAACCATGAAGGTATAGAACTTAAAAGTTAAAACCTTAAATAAGTTGTATAATTAATGTCAAATTTAATGAATCGATATGGAAAGACTAATTGTGTTTTCTATAGTAAAAAATTAATATAAAGTTATCGAACAAATGCCACAAAAAAGAGTTAGTTGAAAGACTAATATAAAATAAAAATATTGTTATAGAAAATATCGGCCTTCTTAAATCAAAATAATGAATTTCATATAACAATTTAAAAAAAAAATGTTATAACTACAATTGGAAAAGAATTTTTATTAATCCCAAATTATAAGAATAAAAATAAAAGTTTTATTTAAACTTCGAGAAACGCAAACTTGAATGACTCGAATCAAATTTGAAACCCGAAATGACCCGACTATTCAACCCGAAAAAATGAACCGTAACGACCCGAACCCGAAAACCCGAGGTTCAAACCCGAAATTATCCAAACTGTATGACCCGAAACCGAAAACGACCCAACTCAGAATTGACCCGAACCCAAATGACCCACATTTGAGCGACCCAAAACCGAAAATTAACCGAACCCGTATGACCCGAAATTTTCTTAACCCGAAACTAACCCAACCCAAACAACCGAACCCAAATCCAACCCGACCCGCTCATCTGCCAGTTCTAGGTTTTTCCATCAAAATCAGCGTGTGGTAATTCTCAGCTCTAATGATATGCACGAGAACACATTCATGCGATGCTTATATACAATCAAACTTGTTTTCTCAGTTTCAAGAATGTCAATCTTTAAGTTGGCTAGAAAAATATAATTATACTAATGAACAAATAATCTATTAAACTGATTCTTAAAAGGATATAGAAGTGGCACTGATTAAATATCATGTTAGAATCACAAGCATCCTGGATATATGAATGGAGATGAATATGTTATCTCTGCACTAAAATTTTCCAACAATCCCTATAAAGTGCTACATCTAACCTTGCTAGCCTTGCAGTGTACCACATTATCCTCTAAAGATATTCCTTTTCTTTCAAATGTTAAAGATCAAATTTCATTTTCAATTATATGCAGAACACCAAACTGCAAATTGTGCATGATATTAAATGACCCAAAAGGTAACAGGAAAAAATAAATTACAGATAACAGCCGTTTACATTCATTATTACAGCAAACTATATATTTTATTACCTCATCCTCCAACACAAGACCAATTCATCTCTTATGAACAGAAGCTTAAATACCTCACAAATATAATTCAACATGCAAATCACATATACAAACGACTCAAAACGCTAAAAGAAAAAAGCCTATCAAAACAATACAATTACCTCCCTTTTCACTTTCACTGTTAAGAAAAGAGATAAAAGTAGAAACCCATCCCAAAATACTTTCTATTTTGCAGTTCCCATCAATTGAAAAATGCAAACTTTCATATTTTCAAGCTTAAGAACACAAACAAACCAAAACCCAACAATCCAAGAAAACCACAAATTAAGCTAAACATCACAAGAAAAAAAAAAACAAGGGGAGAAACAAAACATTAAAAGACAAGAAATCAAACAAAACTTGACATAACAAAAAAAAGGAAGTGAGATCTGAGGAAAGTAAATTTACCTGGAATCTATTGGGTTAATGGAAGTTTTGAAGTTGAGTTTTGTTGAGGTGTTTTATTGTTGATGTTGTTTGATTGCTGGGAGTGGGAGAGTTAGAAAGAAAGGGAAGGATCGGAGCAAGTGGTTAGCTAAAACATGGAAACAAGTGGGTAAAAGAAGAATAGTTATAGTGGGAGAAAGGGAGAAGAGAGAGGAGAGCTAAGTGGGAGATTCTGTTAGAGAGCATGGACGAAGCTACATGCATGTCACTTTGTTACTGTTTAAAAACCAATCATGTTTCTCCATCTATGACTTACAATTTACTTATTTTTTCTTTTTCTACTTCCCGTTGACCTAAAAACTTATATTTTTCTACTTTTTATTTAAGATGTTTTGTTTCATTACAATTAGAATTCTTCTTGTTACTAACCTTTGAGACATAACTACTTCTGATTTTCACCCTTATATTTTTTCTAATTAAAAATCTTAGGTGGCAAAATGAATTTGACTCGAAAAAACTCATCTGAAAAATTCAAACTTGAACTCGATTGACATAAAAAGTCAATTATAAGACCCGCTCGAACTCAAGCCCAAAAAAAACCCAAACCTGAAAAACCCAATCTAAAGAAAACCCGAACCCGAAAAACACCTAACTTGAGGAAATCCGAACTCAAAAAATCCTGAATTCCACACTAATTAAGCCAAATTTTGTTAAATTGACTAAAAAAACAAAGATATATGATCAAACCAAAACCTAATATGAACCCGACGGTCCGAGCCTGAATTTAACCCAAACCTGACTTAAGCTAACCCGAAATGAACCCACCTTGAAATTGGCAAGAACCCAAAAATGCCTCCTTTAACGCCATGTAGGACTCTATGCCATGTAAGCTATAAGAAAGAAATCTTAAAAATAATTTGAATTGTTATTTTAATTGTGATTATAAAAACCTATTTTAAATTTAATTTAAATTTCAACAAGTTTAAACTCGAGCAATTGGTGTGGAATGGCCGAACTGGTCTCTTTTTTTCATCACGCAATCTCCACTATTTAAATTCAACAAGTTTTTAATCTTGGTTAAAAAAAATTATTTATAGAGAAACTTAAAATATATACGTGTAATCGAAGGTTAAATATTATTTTTATCGTTTCATTACAAAACAAAATTATTTATAAAGATAAGTAAAATATATATAATATTTCGTGTAATCAAAGGTCAAATATTATTTTTATCATTTCATTACAATAATTTATACATGGATACAGACCTTAATAAAGTTTATATATGATTTAATTTAATAACAAAATTAACTAAGAGGGATTAAAATCTATCTGGCTAATCATAAAATCTATTTTAAATTTAATTTAAAATACCTCTAATCCATGATACTTCGTTGGAGGTGCGTAATTGTATGTATTATTTATTTAAATTCTAAATTAACTATGTCACATTGATGAATTAAGTTCTTGCTAACTTATCATATATTAAATATCAACAAGTGAGAAAATACACATGCAGGAGAATTATAATGTCAATTGACACGACTTACAACCGCTATTATCTGTCATGTGTTGTACACTGAAAGAAGGTTAGAGAACTTTCCAGAGGCTATACTTGCATAGATTGCAAAGAACTCACACAACTTCCCATCGTGAGGTATTAGTTCATTTCTTCCGTTTAATCTCCTTATTCATAAGATTATAAGAAACATTAATCGAATTTTAGTTATGTTTGATGTTTATATTTTCCATCATGGTAGGACGTCTAAGTTGACTGCCGTTGCCGCGGACCAGACCGGAAATGTCAAATGTGCGCTCCTTGATACTAAAGCTGCACGAATCCTAGATATTTCGACCAAACAAATGTTTCAACTGAGCAATGAGGTTAGTTGAACTTTTTTTTTACAAAGTTATATATATAATTAAATCATATTTTTGTGATATTGAAAACAAATATTTACAGGAAGATAGAGATGCCAAAGTGGAGAAAAAATTGGAAGAACTAATAGGACGTAGTTTCATTTTTATGTACCCAAAAAAATAGGACGTAGTTACATATTTGAGTTGGAGATTAATGACTAAAACCTATATCATAGAAGTTCAACCTTGACAGTCACACACGGATCCATCAAGTTGAATATGCAGAGGAAAGCAAACATCTACTGGGTGAAATTTTGAAGGTAAATACACTATAACTTTTTTTCAGCACTTGAAGCGAAGATTTCTTAGTCAAATTTAATTATTTATAATCTCATTTATGCTTTATGTTCTTATAGCTCAAGTGCTTACTCCAAAAGAGCACAGTTATGCACCTACGGCCTATACCGTAACACCAAGTAAACGTGCAACTTCGGCAATTTGTTCAATCGTTGAAGATGAAGAACTTCACACAACACATGCCAAAAAAATATGTCCAATCATGTAAGCAACGAACTGATCTATTTTAATTTAACATTACATTATTTACATTAAAAAATGTACTTATAAATTATTTTACATGCAAATGTCTAGGTGTATAGAAATTGTGAACAAAAGCCGGGATGGTTTGAAATAAATTTATTTCACCTCTTCCAAAAATGTTGAATAATGATTTTGATTGCTATTTGTAATTTATACATTTACTATTTTTTTTTCAGTTGGGAGTTTTAAACATTCATATACATATATATTTTTCCCATTATGCATTATGTCGTAATATGAATAATGTTTTAAAATTTCATTAAATATTTTGTATTCGCACCATCATTTTTCTAAGATCCATTTCTTTACATACGAATATTTAAAACATCAATCAATGTACTACTAAATATGTTAATTCGTGCAATTGCACGGGTCACAAACTAGTCTATATAATTATACTATATTAAAAAGTACGATTTTTGTAAAACTTTTGAATCAATCATTATACCTTTATTTTTCAAACATATTTCTTAAATGTCTTTACTTAAACTATTACAGTTTTGTTCTACTAAAGTTCTATTTTTATTTAATTAAATGTAATATCTTTATAATTACTTTATTTTCACTATTTTTCATTAAAAATTTAGATATATTAAAAAAATCTAATATACAGTTTTATTCTACTAAAAACTCTATTTTTATTTAATTAAATTCAATACACATGGGCTGGTCGGGTTAAATTTGGGTTCGGTTATGTAGGTTAGGTCAGTTTTAGGTTAAGGAAATTTTGGATTATACGGGTTCGATTTATTTTTGGTTTTATGTTGGGTTGGGTTTGGATCGATCAAATGTCGGGTCATTTGGGTTCAGGTCAATTCTAAAGTTTGGATCTTTTCGGTTTCGGATCATATGGTTTGGATATTTTCGGATTGGAGCCTCGGATTTTCGTATTCGAATCATTTAAATATAAGTAATCTAAATCCGGGTAATTTCGGGTTGATCAGGTTCGGGTAAATTTGAGTTCGGGTTATTTCAGGTTCGGGTCATTGAGGATTTGGGTCTGGTCATTTCGATTTCGGATTGGGTGGATTTTTTGGTTAAATAGGGTTGGTTTCAGGCAGTCGGGTCGGATACCCATACTCGGATCAAATTTTTTCATCTCTAATAATAGGCTTTTTTAGGATAAAATTAATAGTATACTTAAGGTTTTTATTTTAATTTAATTTACTTAAGTGAAAGTGACGAATAGTGAAACAAAATGTAAAAACTAGATATTATTATTTGAAAAAGTTGGTGGGTTTATCCCATAATTGAAGTTTAGAGCCCAAATGTGGTTATATCTCTTGTATTATTGTGATTTTTATTTATTTTGTAAATGTCACATGTAAAGGTGATCAAGGTTCAGTTCAAATCTTGGAATTAAATGAGACCTAGAATTTTGGTCAAGAATCAAACTATATTTTCAGAATGGAACTAAACCTAAATCTTTTATAAATAAATATTTTAAAAAATTCAAAAGATTAAAAAAAATTCAATTTGGAATTGGAACCGAAACCGAACCGCAATCACCACTTACATTATAGAGTCAAGCAAAAGTTATACAATTGGCTGCACCATCAAAAAATCTTGTACTTGACAAAAAAAAACAAATAATAACATATAATCTAATTTCATCCACTCAGTGAAAAAAATTAAAAAATTAAACATTACAAAAATTTTTGAAAAAAAAAAGTACAATCATTTCTTCTGCAAGAAGGAAACCTAAAATTATGTCTCAAAATCTAGAAGATCTAATAGCTTCCCTCTGCAACAAGAATGGATACCCAATTCCTCTTCTCCTAGAAAGGAAAAACCACAAACAAAACACTGACAACAAAACCAACCACAAAAGGAGACCTTCCTTGAAATTCCTGGATAATAACAGGCCACAACATCACTATGAGACCCAGCAAAGGCTAAAAATGCAACCAAAGAAAGGCATGCATGGAAAACATCAGACCATCTCAGCTTGTAATCTGAGAGAATTGCATTTGCCATCATTTGTTAGGAGAGGAGCAAAAATGGTGAAGGCAAGGATGGTTGCTGTTGGTAACAGAACATTGAGCCTTGCAGTGCCACTTAAGATTGCATTCATGACGTAAATGTAATTCGATTCATCTTCTTCATCTTCTTTGAGGTATTGGTAATTATTGTCGAGTGGCAAGTTTTCACTGATATCTTGGTATATTGATTTTTCCATATTACTCAATCAAGGCCGAATCATGGCCTGAAGACAAGTTTATGTTATAACTACTTGATTATTCTTTGTTCAGGTTAAGAGGGGAATCAATTCCTTTCCTACTGTTATGATTATTCTTTGTTCAAGTTAAGAGGGGAATCTGCCTCTTCTATTACAGAAGAAACTGTCTATAAGCCTAGTGATTTGCTGGGAACTCTGCTCAGAATTTTACAAGTCTTTTCTTTATAAGCATGCCTGTATGTAACAAGGTTAAATCAGACAACCCAGAATACAAGGAGCACAAAACTTTACAATAGCAGCAACTGAAACTTTGAAAGCGTATTGATGGCAGATATTAAGAAGAAAGAGGAACAAATAAGGCATCAGGAGACAAAATGCTATTAACAATAGCTGATGAAGCTTTTCATTGATTTCAGATTATCAATTCTTTCGACAACTGCAGCTCTCTACAATTCCTCACTTTGACTGTACAAAATTATGAACATTAAGATGGATAAAAGGAAGACAGACCTATAGAAATGAAACTATCCCCAGAAATTTGCTAAAAAATGCATAATAATGGGGTTGGATATGTACACAGCATATTTCAACTGGCTGTAAAAATGAGGGCTAAAAAAATGAGAAACCGGGTACATAAGACCTAGGTAGACATATCATTTACATTGGCTTGCTAGAGGGCTTGGACGGGGTAAATCATCATCTCCGGTGCCACAAAGCTCACAAGGATCAGAGGATTCCTGTGAGCACCAATGATCAGGGACACTCAGGAAGTAAGTTGACATGAACTTTCTGAATCTTTTCTTATACTCCTTTGGAGAAATTACAGTTGGCAAAACATTCTTAGGAACAACCAATGAAGACTTAACCCATGTTTCGAGTTGTTTGTCCCAAGTGTACTGCCTGAGGTAATCAATAATTCCACATACAAGCTCCCGCTGCTGCATGTCCACTCCAACAAGTAAAGAATAATCCATTACATTGATTGACTGCAAATAAGTAGAGAACAATGGAAGGTTAGTCAATAACCCAATCCAAATTACAGAGATAGTCCCTGTGATAGTTCCCTGCATACTTAAATTAAAACAAACGAAGTGCTTAAACAATTATAGAAAATTAAAACCCCCATAGACTGAAGAATATGATTCAAGGTAAAAGCTAATCAATAGTTAAGTGCTGCTATTGATGGTAAAATTGATCAACCGAAAGTGAAAGTCGAGTTGAAAGAACAAAAAGCTTACATTGAGGAAAGTCGTGTCATTCCATAAAGCCCTTTGCAAGAGACGCTTGGCTTTATTACTTACATATAATGGAGAGGAATTCATGTCATTGACAAAGTTCTGATCTAAAAGAACTTCTCCAGGACCGTCAGCAACTGAATTATATCGAGCATGTAAAGCCCCTTTAAGATCATACTGGCGAATGATATTTCTACCAAAGTTAAGATTCTCCATCACCATAAGATCATGCCTCGATTCTTTCCCAGTTTTTGGCTGTCTTACTATCACCTACAAAATGTTTCAAATTATGTTCAAGAAGGAGAGCAAAAGAATGAAGTTATCAGCTCAATATAAATAAATGAAAGCAAACCTGATATATTCCAAGAACTTTTGCAAGGCAGGTTTGGCTTCCAGAATCAAATGATTGATTCATGTACTTGAAATAATGTAAAGCAAACTTCTCAAATGATTCGTACTCTGTCTTCTTGATTTCCTTTATAATAAACCTGTCATCAAGCGTTTTGGCAAAAAAAGACTTGCTTTTCCCTCCTTTGGCATCCCAATTTCTGCAACGGCTAAGGGATCCAATATAATCAAGCTCTGAAGGGCAGCACCGGTCCCGAAGATCGCGGAACTGGTTAGCATACAAACATACTACTGAATACTTACCCTTCCCAAGTGATTTTGAAACCCCTAAAGAAACCTCAATGTTAAGAGCATCAGGAGGAACTAGAGAATCCAATAAGTTCAACCCATCAAAACTGGAATATCGTGACTCTTCAGAAGAAATGCTCAGACTAGAGACAGAGTCTGAATCAAATGAACCACTGGAAGACCAATGTGAGGATGTTATCGTAGGAATTCGAATGAGGCTGCGTAAACTTTCAACTATTTTCTCTTTCCTTCCATCCTCATTGGGTACTTCTGTTAAAGCAGACAGATTATTAAGCAATGCTAATGCACAAGAAATTAGACTTGAGAGTTCACCCTCATAGTCTGACACTATATAATCATTTATACTGAGTGGGATGTGTAGCCTTGACCCTTCCTCCTTGATCAACTGATAGCCTGTGGATATCTGTGCAGGAGTATAACTAAAAGTGGATTCAAACTTGGGAACATTTCCTCTAAAAAGATCCTTCATGTATATCTGTTTGATTTCAGAAAAAGGCATCCAGAACCATCCATCCATATTTTCCAAGCTGGATAGTAATGAAAGTGGGGATCCGCCCCTCCTAGATCCATTTAAATCAACAATATTATCATCTGTAGAAATTGGGATTGTTCTTTCCCCCTGTAAAGGATTTGACATAGGCGCATCTTCTGCTTGATAATTCTCATCACCAAAATGAGGATGAACAGAAATATTAGATGTTGCAACAAACCCTAGGTTCGATGATTTTACAGGGCATGCACCATCCACTGTTGGCTTTTCAATTTTCTCTATTACATTGGAATTGCCATGTATGCTGTCACATCCTTCAGATATTTGAACAGGGATATGTAAAGATTTTGCATCACAAGAAGATTCATTATGTTCAAGAATTGAGCCAGGCTCAACTGTCAGATTACCACTATTATCAGAACCTTTATCACCATTTCTGAAGTTAGTTTCTTTACCAATGTCCTTTCCATCAGCACTAGTCATATTTGACAGCAATTGCTCCGCCACTGCTTTGTTACTGGCACCAGTTATGACCACTGTAGGATCAGGCAAGAGGAGAGAATGCAACCGTCGATCCCAAATGAATGATTCCAGAAGAAGGTCCCACCTTAGTCGGTTCGAACTGAGGACTTTTTGACTACCAAAGTCAGCATTTCCATTCTTTGCAACAGCATTCTTCATAGTTAACTGCAGTCAAATGCGATACATGATCAGAGATGCATAAACTTAAAAAGTGTAATTTCAACTGCATGGCAGACCAAGGACCAAGATAACCAGGCACCTTAAGCTTCCCATAAATGGAATTCTTCTGCTTACCATGTTTGTAGATTAGGTATTATATATATATATTACATAATTTGTGTAGAATCAAGTTTCACTAAGGACAATCTTTAATGAGAAAAAGTTTCGCTTGGGAGAATAATTTATTGTAACAGAGGAAAAAAGAAAAAGCACGCACTCATCATAGATATGAAAATATCTTACTGAAAATGAAGAGGAAAATATTTGCATGTTGGTGGATGAATAAATTGCATAATCAAGAGCACTCAAACAACATATCAGACAGGAAAACAAAAAACCAACCTCAAATTCAGATTCTTCCAGTTTCAATATCTCTTCAACGTCAGAGAATTCTTTTAATGAGCCTTTAAGGTTTAGTGTTGAGCCCTCAAACTGAGACCTTATCTGACCCAAAAAGTCTGCAACCTCTCCGAACATTTGCTTCCCTTTTGCGTACACCTAAACATGTATAAACAATGATTCATATATATTAACAGAGCTGAATATTGGTGTAGGCAATATGTCTCATCAAAGAATTACCATAGAAGTCAAAAGACGGTAAAAATAGATTATACACATACATTTTCAAATTCTTCCTTCAGCCAATCTGGTCTCACTGACTTGCTACTAAACTCCAGCTGTTGTGGAGGCATAGACACAGTATAAGTGATAACTGAAGAGTAACTAAACATCGCAACCATAGGGCCTAACCTGCACTTCCATGAACATAAATGAAATATAAGGACAAGAAGATTCTAAAGGTAGTTCTCTGTAGAGTTTTATTAGTTTTAATTCTGTTTTATTATTTTTAAGATTAAAGTAGAAAGGAAAAGCAAGCCAAGAGTAACAAATATCACACAGCTCCATAGGAAGAAATTTGCAATATGTTCAAGACCAGCATACGAAAAAAATTGTTTCCCATTGCACAAATTCATTTGAACGTACTGTGAGTTTACTGTTAAATGAAAATGCAAAACAGTAATCCATACCCAAAGAAATATAGGTAATCCCTATGCAGAGAATGGCCACAGCTGGATAATTCACTGGATGAAGAGTGGTCAGAGAAGCTGAGCTCCAAGAACTTTCCAAATGACATACCACGGGCGGCATTTGAAATTAGCACTCTTTTTGTAGATTTTGAAATTCCGTTCCCAGTTTTGCACTTACCACAGCGACTCCACATCCAGAGTTTTCCCTCTGCTTCCCCAGGTAAATGCTTAGAAAGATGTTTAACTTGTATTGTCAGCTGCTTATTATGATGTGCATAATAGTAAAAGTGAGCTTCTGGCAGTTCACCACATATAGCACACTGGCTTCTCTGTACAAAGAAATAGTTTCTATCAGTGGAAAATTGAACAGCACCACAAATTGAGAAAAGTTAGGTGTTCAAATGCGGTTGGCCACAATATAAATAAAGTCCTAATAAATGGAGATTCAAAAGACCTGGTTGAGTAAATTGTCCCGAAGGAACTTTCCCAGAGGAACATCAAAATTCCTGTAAAACATAATGTGGCTGAAATGGCTTTGCTCGCAAATAGTCCCCTTCAAGGCATTCCGACTAGACATAAGAACCAAAATACTTTGTGAGTCCAACATTGTGTTGATGTCCTCCTTATTTTGCAAATTTTCTTCACCATCAAGACCATTAACTTCCATGTTAAGTGGGGCTTCTGAGGAAGTTGGAAAAGATTGAGGTTGTCCATCATCAAGAGATTTCTCTTCAGCAGGACTACTTTTAGATTCCACATCAAAATGCTCTGAACCCTCAAAACTTTGCATTGCAGGAGCTGCTTCTATGAGATTGGATTCCCTTCCATTTAACCCAAAATATGTTGACAATGACTGATAAGGAGCAGCGGATGCCAGAGAGAGACGGTTTCCTATAACTTTTTTCAGAGAGGCAGAAATAGATGACAACCCAGAGAAAATGGCAGGATTATATGGCTCCAATGATAAGGCTGAACTGTAGTCTAATCCAGACTTTGCAATGTTATCACCATCTAGCTCCCCATTCATTCGGTGACCTTCTTCATGGAATCCATTGGAAATGGGAATTTCAATCTCATGTGATCTCATTTCAGCAGTAGACTCCTCAAGACAAGGAACACTCAAATTATCAGTTTCTAAGGCATAGGACTTGCAACCTACTGGCAACATATCTGCCTTTCTAGTGAAAGGAACTGTGGAGAACATTGCTTTCTGATCAATGAGGAAAGAAGTTTCAAGGATTAAATGATGTGCCATGACAACAGCATACTGCAGCACACACTTAATCTTTTTTAGTTCTTCAGAATGACTTCCTTTCAGCAAAATCTGCAATCACATGTTAAGTAAATAAATGAGGAAGTCCATACATATGAAAATGAAATAGACATTTTCACCAAGAAAATAATAAGTAAGGGAGCTTATTATCAGGCATAATATGAGGTCAAACGTCTTAAGTCCAGATAACAAACATGACTTTCATTTTGAGAAAGAAAAGGAATCAATATTGATGACATAAAAGAAACTAACAGGTGACATTCAAACCTTCAACCAAATCCTGAAGATGGAATGACTACCCCTAAATAATGCTCTTCATTTATAATGACATTGACAAAGTTTGAGGTCACTAATTTCTTATGAGAAGCATTGCTTGTACAGGAAAAATGTATGCTCTAAAGAGTAGAATATTTTCTAGGAAAAGAATAAAGACTATAGCAATATCTAACTCTATTATGCTTCAACAGAGAAAGTGCATGTGCATGCCAGTAATTCCTGACTACTGAAAAAAACAGTTTACAAAGAATATTAAAAAATTAAAAAAGTAAAAGATGAAGATGAAGTAGTCCTCAACTTACAGTGCAACCAAGACGTGTAGGACAGCCCTCGAGGAACATCAATGTTTTACTTGGACGTTTTCCCCCTTCACCAAAACAAGCATGTTCCTCTACAAACTTATCTATGTGAAAGGAGTCACACTGCTTAAAGGAGTCAGACTGCTTTAGCTTATGATTTATCAAAGTATCGTATGGTATAATTTGTGAGCCAGTACAACGAGCAACTCTCTCTAGACGATGTAGCTTCATATCAAACACCAGTGTGATTCCTTTGGCAAGGATACACTCTTGGACATCACGTGAAACAGTTTTCTCCACCAAAATCACATTTGGTTGGCACATATCTATCATCTCAATAAAAGATTTCAGACGACCTTTTTCCTGTTTTTATTGGTCAGCAATCAGAAACGTGCAGTAGTATACTTCTGCATTAAGTAAATGAGAGAGAGAGAGAGATCGAAGTTACCTCATCCAGTGAATTAAATGAAGACAACCCACTAGAGGACTGACCAAGGACTCCCTGGATTAATAACAGCCTTGGATTCTTGTACTTAGTTTGCATATGCTTATGAGCGGCATGCTTTTTAAAGACCAAGCCCTTGATTAATTCACTGCAAAACAACCATAAATATTTATGTTGAAGAGACAAAAATCTCATAACAGCAATAGCATAAATTTGCTAACTTACAAAAAGGAATTTCTACTAAAGAATGCTAAATGTTGATTTCTACATGTGCTCTAATATGCTCCGCAATTAATTTCAATAAAGAGGATGCTTGTTCACATGCTATCTTCCACAATTAAAATCTATGCAACTAACAGATGTTTATGATATCTCTTGAAAGAACTAATGACCACCTGTCAATCTTGAAAAGAAACATATAAGGTGAAATCAAAACCTATTTGTCTATTCAATGCAAATCTAAATCACTTATTAAGGAAATCTCCATAATATTTTGAGATCAAAACCTTTGACAGCGAGAACCAGTTGCAATGCATTTCACTTTCACATATCCATCTGGACCAATTGCTTTGCCATCAATAGCATCAGGCTTCAGAAACAGAGCGGCTTCCCAAGACAAAGAAGTTATTATATCCACCCAACTGCTACCGTCTTTCACAGAATTGGCAACGCCCACAGATTTAAGAAGTCGACTAACAATAGCTTTGAACTTCCCATTTATAACCTCTTCCATGGCTCTTTTTTTTTCCTCTTTACAGCTGTAGCTTCCAAAATCCTCATCTTTGATATGACTCAAGGAACTTGGCTTACCCCATTTTGTCCCATCTCCACACTCATCGTCATCATCATCATCATCATAAGCCACTGTACCCTCCGAGTCATCCGCTGGATTTTCAGGTTCTGGAGGATCCCAAATTTGAGAATCCATTTCACCTTTAAAAGATTGGGAAAATCTACTTACTTCGTCAAATGTTCTAGGAGAATTTTCAACAACATTTTCTTTTACTTCATGATCACTACTAGCTTCTGTTATCTCAACATCTCTGACAATGTCCATATTGTTGCTATTTCTCTGATTCGTCAAGTTGCTTTCTGACATATTGTTGCTATTTCTCTGATTCGTCAAGTTGCTTTCTGACATAACATTCAAGCTATCAACTCGCCTCCTAGGGCCTTCTGAGCTTAGGTGCTGCAATCTGCCATTTGAGAATTTGAGCTCACCGTGACTTCTTTTCGAAGCTTCCTCTAGGTCACCCCTGACAAGTATAAAATATAAATAAGTTATAAATATATATGTACAAGTACAAACTCACAGCACATTTATAATCACGAGTAGTTAATAATTGATAGTACTATAAGATCACCAAATTTGAAAAGAGCACCTACCGGTCATATGCGTTTATATCAACTGAATATTCACCTGATTGAACAGAAGACAAAATGCAAAATGTTTAGCTTAAAATGTAATGCAAACAAGTAAAGTACTAAAACGGATAGATGCTTACTGCAGCTCGAATATGAGCGATCACTGCTAGACAAAGAAGTAGTTGGACTGATCATTGGTGTTGCACAAGGACTAACACCATCATGTACTACAAATTCTCTTCCTTGTCTCTCCCAACATAGTCTACAAGATGAAGTAGGGTCTCCATTTGAGATTAAAGCATTAGCATTCTCCCATTTCCTCTTGTCCTCACCGGACTTCGTAAGTTCAGCACCACAATAATGGCACATACTACACATCTGATGCAATAATAATTCCAGAAAATTCAATCGCCTATTAGGATACAGGAGAGAAAAGGTAAGTTTCATATGCAAAATAACATGAACTGCTCTAAAATCACTCCAACAAACTCCATATGGAGGTTAAAATTCCATATTGAGTAAAGCCAAAAATTATGTAAGGCACTCATCAGTCATCAGATTCAACTTACGTGCAAACTTGCAAATATTTTAATTGTTTGCAAGGAAAATTCATACCAAAATTCATTTGTTCAAAACATAATTTCTTCAGTTTCCTTACCATGACTTATTTTATTATTAGTAGACAAAAACTTTGCAGCAAAGAAAGATCACATCGCTCCAGCATCCAGAACAAGTTTGCAGTGGTTCATAAAAACTAACAGAATATGGTATCATAAAATCACCAGAAAACAGAAATATGTACACAATTTGTTATCGATAACATGCAGTACAGCTCAGAATCTTAACACAAGTATTACTAGCAATAAAAAAACTAAAAACTTCCTCTATCTGTGTTACATTTCAAAGGTATCCGAAATAAATCAGGAAATGTCAAGAGTATTGCTTTTATTTGACAGTTTTTATTCTCCAAACAGAAGGAATCCTCCTTCATAGCAATCAAACGGAACATAAAGCATAGGGGCAAATTCCTAGAAATTCTCCAAGAAACCCATGTGAACTGAGAATAAAGGATCAAAGAACTGAAAAATTCGTACCAAAAAAAAACCATGTTTAAATCAGATTCAAATGGCTCCCTTATATCTAAAACAAACATCAGATTCCAAAGACTGTAAATTATCGGTGTCCTCAAACAATCATATCCATTGAAATAAAATAGAAAAAATACAAAAACATAGTATCAGATCAAACACTGTTCATTAAATACAGTGAAGTTATACTGCAATGTGAAAAAGAGTCGAAAACAATAAAAATATGGATATACCAAGAATCCCAAGCAAACAACAAAACCAGAAAAATATTAGGAAAAAAAATCCTTGACATAAAAAAAGAAAAGGAAAACAAGAAAGAAAGGGTGTTACCAAAATCCGATGCTGAATTGCAATCTCTAATAAAAAATACTTGATCAGCTGATCAAAGATATTCAAATAAAAGAACTTGAATGCAGCCAGATGAGAGTATATAAACTATTTCTATTTAAAGCCAGCTGATCTAAGAAATGGATAAAATCCCCAAAGCATTACCCATGATTTCCAAACATGGCAACTAACTGCCTCAAATTATTCCAGAAAATACAAAATTGTCATATTCCACCTCTGAAACTAAGAATTTTAAAAAAGTAAAAACGAAGTCAAACTAAAACAACAATTAAAAATTTTAAAGAAAATCAAGGAACCCAAAATTAAGGCAACAAAAATGGAAACAAAGAAGAAAGAAATATAACCATAACTTACTGTTAAAGCAATTCCAAGAAGAAAGATTTGCGTTTGATGACCTCTAATCCATTACCAAGCATAATGGAAACTTGTTTATTGGGTTTTTCAGTTTCTCTTATTTTCTCTTCTCTACATAGAAACCCAAGATTTTCTTTTCTTTTTCTTTCTCAGAGAAAAGCAAGAGAATTCAATGTGTAGACAATGAAGAGAGGAATGAAGAAAGAATGAGAACTAAAGAAAAGGGAAAGAAATTTGAAGAAAGGTATTTAACAGCGGGGTCCACTCTATGTACTGTTCAAACTTTTTTTTTTTTTTACAGCAAAGAAAATGTACTGTTCAAACTTCAAAAGTGTTTTTTTTTTCCTTCTTCTGTATAACTTTGTTCTCTTTTTTCTTTTTTCTTTTTTACTTATTTAAATTTAATAATGGTATAAACCATTACGGGCAAATAAATGGTTTGCATTCATGTCCCTAATGCTTTTACTATTATTTTTCAATTTTAATTTATAATTTTATTTTATTTTAAAAGGGATCAATTGATTATCTCATAAACTCAATTCTATTATTAGAGTTGCATAGGCCATTAGGTAACATAATACTGATATGATATACTTAAACCTTAAAACATTAGTATATTTAATTAGAAAAATAGAAATCATATATAAATATGTGTCTAAACTTTATACAATCTTATGTTCTATGTCATAAATCTCACGGACTTGTCCATTTATTATGCTAAAAAAAATGCAAAGAGACAAATATTGCATGCATGCATGAATAAGTATATACTCCATATTGGAGTACTATAAAGTAAAGGAAGATAGATGCATGGTTATCAATGAATTAAGGCTATGTCACGAAAACATGGGTACATAAGTTTAATTAATTTATTACTCTTAATTAATTAAAACCCTCTATGATTGATTATCAAATCAAGGATTAATTAATTGAATCGTTGCTTAAAACACTTGCTAAACCCGAAGAGGATCTGAATGAGCAAAGTCATGATCAAACTATGTCATATTGTTGGATCGTAGGATTAATAACAATCACTAGTTTCAAGAGAATTTAGGTTTGAGCTAAGGATTACGGGTCAAAGATTGAATATTCGAGACTCTATAGGCTTGATTGATTGATTAATTAAGCTAATAATAATACTGAGTCTTTGCTAATGAATTTTTAAATTAATCATAGTAATTTGTACTATATATATTTTAGGAGTTTAAATTATATTAGGATGATCCTAAAAACACCACTCTTTAGGATTCCATTCAAATGATGCCACATAATCTATTTTTAGTCAAATTTAACATTAACTTTACACACTACCTTACCAAATCCAATCCCTTAATTGTAAAAATTGATTTTCCTTTTTTTTCTATTGATTTTGTTTTTTAAATTGTATTCCATTTTTATGGTTGGGGACTTTTTTTTTCGTACTTCCATTTTTCAAAAATGAAAACAAAAATTTGAAAGAAAGGTAATTTATAATATTTTATCAAGTAATTTTTTTTTGAGATAATAATTTATCAAGTTTGTCTAATATTATTAAGTTTGATAAAGAATAGAGATTTGTAGAAAAAAAATAGAGATAAGATTAAAGAGTGGATATGGTGAGAGATGGTATAAAATAAAACTTTGTAGTCATTGAATGAGATTAAGAAAGGATTATGTGTCATCAATCTGATGGAATCCTAAAAACCTTACATTTTAGGATCATCCTAATAGAATTAACACCCATATTTTAGTAACTGCTTATATACTCTATCTTTATAGTTTTTTTTTTAAAAAAAAAAAGGAAAGAAAATCCAACAACGAAAATGTAACCAGAAGACCCGGACCATCTGTTGGATAGAGCAAAAGCAAATCTTGGAAAAGTCATATGCAAGAGTCAAATAAGAGAAGATTTGGATCAAAGAACATGCTATGTTGATCTCATGTTTGAAAATTGGATAAACTTCTATAGTTGAGAAAATGGCGTCAAATCAATTTGGAAGATTATGCATTTATGGTTAGCAAAATGTGATTTCTATCCACTTGAGTCCAACAAATTTTTTTTTTAAATTCTTCAAATACTCAAGTCTCAACGTTCTTTTCGCTGATAATGCCTGGAAACACTTCTCGTTACTATTCCCACGAGACTAAGATAACATGCCACCATCAAGATCGCCACCATCAAGATCCAATTTTATTCGAGGTTTTTAAGATACAAATCGAACCCCTAGATGAGTGCATCTATAATACATCTTACTATTCGTTCTTATCGATTGAACCATGCCCAAAGTAGACCTAATTCTGGTAATTAAATTATTACAATTCTTTCCAAATTGTTGTAATGAGATTGTGTGACATCTTTTCTCCAATATCTAAATGAGTCTTATACGTTTTTATTTTCATATCTCTAGCCAAAGTACCAAAAAAAAGAACAAATTGTTATCTTACAAAATATTTGAATTCGTTATTAACTAGGTGAAATACAACTATTCCTTATATGATAAATTTCAAATGTTTAATACAATTACTAAAATTATCTCAAAAAAAATACAATTACTAAAACATGCATAATAAACAAATACAATGGCTATTTAACATGCGAAACATAGCTTAACTTAAAAAAGAAAAACCTTAAATTTTTATTAAAATCCATTGATTTTTCCATTTCCATTTACGTGTATTTATTAAGAAACTAGGTAAGAAACTAGGTAATGAACTAAAATGTAAAAGTATTTCTATCATGTTAGTTATGAGACACATATTCCATTAAAATGGTTACAACCCATAAATTTATCTATATTTTTTAAAACCCTATCTCAATGATATCATAATGTTGGAGACTTACCCTATATATAGTTTATTTTGAAAGTTTGGACTAAACCTTGAATAAAATTGTGTATTAATTTTAAAAGTTGATTTGATATGACACAATTTTAGTGATTGATTGTATAGCTGAAATGATAGGAACGTCTTATCTAATAATTTCTCCATTCTTTTCTTAGGGACCCAAGTGAAAATATAGAAAAAGACAGGAGCAACAAGGCATATAATTGAAATATGTGTTCTAAAATCCAAATATTCTCAGACCATAAAGCGGCTTTGTCATTATATAATCATGAATCATTAACGAGGTTTTAATTCCCTCTTACTCCTTTGCCCTTTTATTACTCTGATATTGACGGCAGCCCCCAAAGAATGAAAAATATAAATAAATATCCTAATCAAACGGTGAAATCTATCAGCTGCGACCGAGCACAATCATATCACCACTAAATTTATGCCAACTGGCAATCGTATTATTTAATTCTAGGAGCACCTGATTTGTATGGATTTCTGAATGATTGGGTGATTGATCAGACTGTTAACAACGTGGACAAATGAGGGCGATTCTGTCATTTTACTTTCGTGTAATTACTAAACTACCCTTGGTTTCGTGGAGTGAAGGGAAACCCCTGATTGACATGATGTGGCGGTCGCTGATTGGCTGGAGGGTAGACAACTCATTTGAACGGGTCCGTGTATTAGACGGAAAGCAACAATTGCCTACTCATCACATAACAACAGTACTAATTCTTATGAACAAATTTTCACGACCAACCGCCAAATTTATTTAACCTTTATTTCCGATATATCTATAATCAATGTCTTTAACTTTGCTCAAAAAAAATATGTCTTTAACTAGAAAAAATAATTTAAAATAAGCACAATTATATGAAGGGGTGAGCATTTGGCTATATTGATTAATGGGAGAATTACAAATAAAGGTGGTTCATTGAGAATTATTATTGTTTGGTACTATATGAAATTATATTTATAAAAAAGGAAATAGAAACTTTTAAAATTAAGAAGGACATTGAAATACCACTTTTATTCTTACTTTAACAGTTAAGAGCTACCAAAAATTAAGCAAAGAAGCGTACCAAAAAAAAGCAAAGGAATTTAAAGAAAAAAATTAAGAAAAAAACGCAGGAATTGCATTGAAGTTGAGCCAAATTCAAAGTATTAAAACTTCAAAATTAAGAAATGTGAAAACTGAGACTAACAGCCTATACCTATGCATTTTGAAAGGGTTTTTGTAACAGAGCATAAGTATGCCACCCATAGATTTAGGACAAGAGACATCCTGTGGGTGAGGACATTTTTAGATTTATTGAACAGAGGGAGGAGGGATCACAAACATGGTCTTATACATGGCGGTGGCTTCTGCTTGTTCTATGTTGGCAAATGGATTGATTGAAATGGAGGATCGGTAATGGGTTTATTCATCCAAGAAATTGAAAAAAGTGAAACAAATACATACCAAGCAGCAGAACAAAATCATTAATAATAAAAAAAATAATTTGTAATTGTTTGTGAGCCTTTTAACACTTATAAAAGTCTCTAATTTTTGTAAGATGGTGGCTTTTGGGTATTACAACAGATGATTAGGACTTGTTCTTGGTTGTTGGATTTTGGTTTTAATTAAGTTAGAATGGAGGGGGAGATGTTATTGGTGTATAGTAGATGAAAATTTAACTTAATTTGTTTTAAATTAAGGATAAAAATGACATTTTCATATCATTTTTAATAAATATAAAAAGTTCAACTTCCTTCCTAATAAATATAATTTTATATAGTACCAGTTAATAATAATTTATGGTGCACCACCCTTATTTGTAATTTTTCCTTGATTAATTCACGTAAGAAAATTTCTTAACCGAATTAATCAATCATTTTAAAAATTTTAATCAGATTAATCGAAAATATAGATTTACTCGAGCGACCGACAATCGAATTTTTTGATCAATTTGGGTAATAATCAAATTAACCGAAAATTCTAGGAATGCAAACTACAAAGAAATTGACTATATTTATGGTAACCGTAATATTCTAACAAATACTTTTAACTTTTAAATCTTCAAGAACATAAACTTATGTGCTTAGAATAATATAATAGAATAGTCCACAATAACATAATTTGTTAAATATGTAGATATTTTGGCTATGACATGGGATATTGGATAAATATAAAAATTGGTATCAAAACCTTAATAATATAATTCGGGTAAGTCGATTAACCGAGGAAAAAAATTTTACCCGTACCGACCGAGTTAGTCGACTTAATCGAATCTTTTAATCAAATTAATCGACTCAATCAACTAGATTTACTCACATTTGATGATTAACTCGATTAAATCGGATTTACCCAAGTTTCTGCTCACCCCTAAATTTATATCTTCATAAATATTAAGAAGTTTCAAAAATGAATTCATTCATTCTCTTAAGAAACTTTTAAGACCTTTTTTTAGATGAATTCTAACATTTAAGTTAAAATCATTTTAATAGAAATTCAATATATTCGTTTTATAAATAACAAAGTGAGAACATACAAAAACTAAAAGAATGATGTTTTTGCAAAATTGATGTTCACTTTATAAGATTAACTATTATATTAATATTACTATATTGCTTGCTGATTAGACTATTATTCATGATGATACTATTGTTTATTTTAAAGTTATTATGTGATTTTTTTTTTCAATCAATATATGGGGGCCCTCTCTCAACTTTCAAAATTTGAAGCTTATCATATGGGTTTTTTTTGTTTTTCCTTTTTAGGTGTATATTCAAATTGGTAAGATTGATTGACATTTTAAATTATGGCTCCTCAATAGAAACATTATTATTTGAAGAGTGCAAAAGTTTGATAGTATATGATTCAAGTTATGCCATGTTTACGCGGCTAGTCACATCAAAACACCCATAATTGTCTCATTTTTATTTTACTAAAATCTAATCATATACAATATGGAGTAGTATAAGTATATATATATATATAT
>AWUE01023587.1:0-13086 GCA_001974825.2 Corchorus olitorius
AATTTTTGATAATCTTCCTATGAAATTTTAATAACGATACTATGGAATTTCGAGAACCTTTTTATAATTTTTTTTAACTTTCTTATGTAATTTTGTTAACCTTCCTAAGGAATTTTGAAGACCTCAATATGAAATTTTGATAACATCCTAATAAAATTTTGATAACCAACACTATGAGATGTTGATAACCTTCATATGATATATTGATAAACACGTTATGAAAATTTAAAAACCTCCATATGAATTGTTAGTAATCACACTCTGAAATTTTGATAATCACACTATGAAATTGTGATAATCTCGTTATGAAATTTTGATAAGCCTTCCTATAAAAATTTTGATAAACCTCCCTATAAAAATTTGATAACCTCATGAAATCTTGATAACAACAAATTTTGATAACCTCCCTATGATTTTTTGATAACCTCATTAAGAAATTTTGTTAATCTCCCTATGAAATTTTGATCTACATACTATGAAATTTTGATAACCCTCTTATGAAATTTTAATAACCTTCATATGAAATTTTGATATCATCCATGAAATTTTGATTACTCAATAATAAAAGTTCAATAACCTTCCTAATTTGGTAACCATACTATGAAATTTTGATAACCTCCCAATAATACCACTATGAAATTTTGGTAATCACATTTTGAAAATTTGATAATCTCTTTATGAAATTTTGATAACCTCTCTATAAAATTTTGTTGACCCCTCTATGAAATTTTGTTGACCCCTCTATGAGATTTTGATAATCACATTATGTAATTTTGATAGCCTCGCTTTGAAATTTTGATAACAATACTATGAAATTTTTATAATCTTCCTATAAATTTTGATGATCCGATCTCTATGAAATTTTGATAATCACTCTATGAGATTTGATAACCTTCTATCAAATTTTGGTACTCCTTATGAAATTGAGACTTTTATAACCTTCATATGAAATTTTGATAACCTCCCTATGAAATATTAGTAACCTCCTTATGAAATTTTGTTAATTACACTATGAAATTCTTATAACCTCGCTATGACATTTTGATATTCTCTTTGATAACCTTTCCATAAAATTGTTATAACCACACTATGAAATTTCAATAACCTTCCTAAGAAATTTTAATTACCTTATCCTATGAAATTTTGGTAACCACACTGTGATATTTTGATAACTTCCATATGAAATTTTGGTAACCACACTATGGAATTTTAATAACCTCCTCATGAAATTATAATAACCATCTTATGAAATTTTGATAACCACATAGAGACAAGAAAATCAAAATCATAATATCAACTACTCTTCTAACTCAATAATTTCCAATTGAACAAAGTAATGTGACAAAACATTATATAACAAAGAGATGGAGCTTCACTAACAATAGTATTGTACGTGTTAGTGTTAGTTTAATATTTTTATTGACATTTAAAAAATTGAAATTAAAAGTAAGATATTAAATTCAAAAAACAATAATAAAGGAAATTTGCATGTTCATCAACGAAAATCAATTTGACAAACTTATAATTCGGTCTAAATTGAAATTTGTAATTAACTTTTAAATAATAAAATTATACTAAATTTTAATAATGACAATTTAGAAATATTTTTGAAAATAAGGGTACAATAGGAAAACATAAAGTTTCCCATTATTCGTAGAAATTTGCATGTTCATCAATGAAAATCAATTTTACAAACTTATAATTCGGTCTAAATTGAAATTTTATAATTATTAAATAATTAATTTTAATAATGTCAATTTAGAAATATATTTGAAAAAAGGGTACAATCGGGAAACATAAAGTTTTCCATTATTCGTACTTTTATATATAGTATAGATAGATTTGGATAGGGACGCAACTGGGTAGGGTACTCGTGAATTTTGTGGTACTCATACCCTAACCCTATTATTTTCTAAGGTATCCGAACCCTATAACTATCCGGTTATTTTTTAAATTCACTACCCGTATAAAATATCAACTACGCATTAAATACCCGAACCTAATAAAAACCCCAAATATTTTATTTGCATTATAATTAAATAATGATAAATAAATTTAAAATTAAATGAATTAATTAAGATTAACTTGTATTATTGTAAAACAAAGTTAAAAAATATATTTTTTAACAATTAACAAATTTTAATTTGATCGATTATGAGTAATTTTTAAGTAAAAATATAATATATAAATAAAAATTCAATATTAAAATAATTAATTAGTAACCAGGTTCAGGCAGTGGGTATCCTAAGGTCACTACCTGAAGTCTACCCGAACCCGTCACGGGTACTAAAACTACTACTCATACCCTACCCTAACCAGATTATACAATACCCTAACCCTACTTAATCGGGTCGGCAGTGCCGGATACCTTATTATCTACTTCCCACCTGCATCCCTAGATTTGGAGAAACTATTAAGTTTGTCTCATTTCGGCTCAATAGGCCCATTAGACTCGTTTGAGTCCATGGAGTCCAAATTGTCAAGGCAGATGTCTTGAAGTCTAAATCTGATATTCTTAGGCCCAATTCGTTAATATGGAAGCCCAAAGAAGGAGTTCAAGTCCAATCAGTAATTATGATGCAGTAATGATTCAGCCCTGATGCAACATTGTTAAAACCTATATAAGGAAGGGATTCACAAGAGCAGTTTTGGAAGAAAATTCATAACTCTTGATCTAGTTGTTTCGGTGGATAATTTTTCCCTTAAAATTTCTGAACAGAATTGATCTTCTCCTAAATCGACTTGGAGAATGTTTTGGACGAAAATTCAGATGCTAAAGATGATGTGGGGAATCGCTATTGGCCATGTTGGATCCTAATTAATGAGGATAATCGAAATTTCCATTATTTCAATAGTGGAATAATTAAAATATTATTTAATAATGGCAATTTAGAAATATATTTGAAAAAAAGGGTACAATCGGAAAACATAAAGTTTCCCCTTATTCGTACTTTTATATATAGTATAGATATAGATAATTGTTTATACCTCAATTTAAAATCAAGGTAAATTGGTCTTCACATAAATAATATTAAGATGTGTGGTCAAGATTTAATTAAAATCTTGATGAAACTTGGTTTTTGCATCACCCTGATTCTGATTGAATTAGGAAAATCTTGTAATTAATTATTTATGCCAAAAATTATTAAATAAATAATAAATATTTATTTAATAATAATAATTATTATTTTCCCATTAATGCCTCCCTATATTAGGGAGGAGGCAGAAAATGAATTAAAGGAGGTAATTTCCTTTAATGAAGTTGCATGCAGGAGGCAAATAACAAAAAAGGAAGTTGTATCCAGGAGATGGGAAACATCTCATGGACTTACAACACCAAGCCCAAGCCGTCTCCTATGTCTCAGGAGGGGCCGCCCTGTATTAGGAAACTGTCTCCTTTTTCCTGCATTAAGAGGAGACAGAGAGTTAAAGTTTGTCAGCAAGAGAAACACTTATCTATGTGAGAGAGGCATGAGATTTTCAACCTCACACCTCCTCAATATTCTCACCCTAACATGTTAGTGAAATTGCCTAGCCCTCTCCCTTCTTCCGGGTGGCAAAACTACAACTTTTGCATTTTGTTCAATTAAGGACAAAACGGTAAAATTGATCAATTGAGGAGGCTAGAGGATGCGGTTTCAACAAGGGAGCATACATGATGATCCTTGAGCCATGCCGCACCTACTGGTGAAATTTCACCTCATTCTGACACAGTCGAAAAACTTTGTCTCGGTTTTCAATTAAGGACAAGTTGTCGGTTTAAGGTGATATAGGCATGATTTTCAAATCCAACAAGTTCCATTACCTAAAATATGTGATATTATGGCTAGATATCAAATTTGAGCCATTTTGGATATCGGTGGTAACTTTTACACTCTTTTCAGTTAAGGACATATGGCTTTCTCACCCCGGTTTTAGCCATTTTCTTGACTAAGTATTATTTTTATGTTTTCACCCCGGTTTTAGCCATTTTCTTGACTAAGTATTATTTTTATGTTTTGATGAGCTAAATATGACTAAGTATAGTCAATTTCGTGGCTTTGATGTCAAAAGTCCAAATCTTGATATTCGGAGGCCATCTCGTAGTCAAATTAGTAAAATCCAGCTCAGAGGAGGCAAAAGAGACATGCTGAATTGCACCAGGAGGAGGAGGAGGACGAAAATTACAAGACAAGGAGGAAGACCAACGTGTTTCTAGAAGGTAGGAGGCATTCCAGGTGTTCCTTCTCCCTCTCCCTGCTTCTGGAAGCTATCAGAAGAAGAAAGAAGCTTCACCTCTCTTTCCTAGAAATCGTCACTAGGGATGCAACCGGGTAGGGTACCCGCGAATTTTGAGGTACTCGTACCCTAACCCTATTATTTTCTAGGGTATCCAAACCCTATAACTACCCGGTTATTTTTTAAAATCACTACCCGTACTCTACCCATATAAAATATCAACTACCCATTAATTACCCTAACCCGATAAAAAAACCCGAATATGTTTTTTACTTTATAATTAAATAATAATAACTAGATTAAAATTAAATGAATAAATCAAAATTAACTTGTATAATTGTAAAACAAAGTTAAAAATTATATTTTTAACAATAAATAAATTTTAATTAGATTAATTAGAAGTAATTTTTAAGTAAAAATATAATATATAAATAAAAATTTAATATTAAAATAATTAATTAGTAACCGGGTTCGGGTAGTGGGTACCCTAAGGTCACTACCCGTACCCTACCCGAACTTGTCATGGGTACTAAAATCACTACCCGTACCCTACCCTAACCATACTTATTCGGGTCGGGTAGTGCCGGGTACCCTATTATCTACTACCCACTTGCATCCCTGATTGTCACCTTCCTAAAGAAGTTGAAATCACCTTCCTGAGGAAGTCAAGCCCATCAAATTCAAGGCTCATGCCGCCCCCTATATAAAGGGATTGTTAGGGGCCAAAACCGGGAAGGCTCAAGTCCACCAAATCCTCTCCACACACACTCAAAGGTTGGGCCAATCTATCTCTTATCCATCTATATTTTTCCTTTGCCCCAACTAAACACATACACAAATATTGGGTAAATGGGCCACAAATACCACACAAAAGCCCACCTCTCTTTTACCCAATAACCAGAAGTCCCCAAACACATATATAACACATGGGCAACTCTATTACAAAGTCCTCAAACACATATATAACACAGAGGCATCTATATCAAAGTCCCCAAACACATATATAACACAGGGGCAACTCTATTACAAAGTCCTCAAACACATATATAACACATAGGCATTTATATCAAAGTCCCCAAACACATATATAACACAGGGGCATCTCTATTACAAAGTCCTCAAACACATATATAACACAGAGGCATTTCTCCTTATGGCAAAGGCTCATAA
This sequence comes from Corchorus olitorius, assembly GCA_001974825.2. NCBI lineage: Eukaryota > Viridiplantae > Streptophyta > Magnoliopsida > Malvales > Malvaceae > Corchorus > Corchorus olitorius. The sequence continues at coordinate 5,389 of AWUE01023587.1, forward strand.
TATACATGGGCCTTGCTACGTTGGGTCTTGTTACTTTTGAAGCTCTTCCCTCAAGCCCAAAAGGGCCTAAAATGGTGGAGGCCTTGCCACTTCATCACTAAGCCAAGAACGTGAGGACAAAGGGCACACAACCCTATACCCTGCTGCAACATGTCAGACTTTCCTGCAGAGGAAAACATCTAAGGGAAGAGTCTTAGTTAACTCAAACTTCTTCATATTTACCCATTCATAGCAAAGGATTATCACTAACTAATCCCTTTTGCAGGCACTAACTGTGGTCCAAGCCCACAGGCGGGAAAACAAATTGGGGGGAGTGGAATGGAAGGCAAAACGAGAAAGAATCTCCCTTGATTAGCTTCTTTGGAGAGGGCAACTATGTTTGGGAGTTGTTCCTTAACAGCAAAGGGGAAATCAACGGGTTGCAGAGGGTGGAATCAAGAGCCAAGTTATTTTGACTTTGAGAGGAGACAGCTAGCTTGCTGTAAAAAGCAAATCGGCGATAGCGACATGAGCCCGGTGGAATATGGTACCGATTTCAACACAAGAAGGTGCCCACTGTTCTCTTCCTCAAATCAGAAGATTCCTTGTCTTGAACCCAGAGGCTATTCACTGAATCAATAAAAAGCAAGAGCCGCCTAGGGTAGCTGGACAAAGCTTCCTACCGGGCAAGAGGCACACTATAAAAGGAGCTCACCACCGTCGAAAATGGCAACAACTCTAAGAGCAACTAAGAACTAAAAAGAGAGGATTCGGGAGAGAATTTCTACCACAAAATTTCCAGCCATTTACTTCTTGGCTACTCTCAAGAATCACCCCACAATCATATTTTCAAGAGTCCTTCAAGGATTTCTAGCAACAAGCAAGAACCATCTTCTCCAAATTAGTGTTTTCCTCTACTGTCAATGGCTTCTGTTTTGATTCCATTGCTCTCATTGTATTCTTCATCCTTTTCCCCCAAATCCCACTTCCAATTTGTTTCTCATATGTTCTGAAATCAATAAAGAGCTGTGATTCATTCCATTTCAAAGAAATCTGGGTTTTTGCTACTTTGTTCATCTTTTTCATTTTCCTCAGTTCTGCGATTTTAAAACTGAGTTTTGCCCATTTCCTGCTGCGTCAATTGCTCCATCCCACAAAGGCTGAGTTCCCCGGTTCTCTTCTTGCCGCACCGTTGTTTGTTTGGGCCTCAGCATCTTGGGCCTCATCTTGCGCAAACCCAGCTCCTCTTCTGGGGAGATTTGGGCTAGGCTTGAGCCCATAGTGAGGCAAACCAGGCCTTTCTCACATTCCCACAAAAAGGCTCCCACATTTTCTGGCGACTCCACTGGGGAGCCTTTTGGAAGTCAGAAATTCAAGTGAGATGGCGCGACCAAGAGCTGTCCGGCAACATAATCAGAATCCTCCCACTGATATCGAGGATATGCATGAGGAGCAGGAGGAATCCTCAAACCAGCAGTATGAGAACTCAGCTGCACAAGAGCAAGATCCACCAAACCCCGCTGAAGTCATGGTCGAACTAGCCCGTGGCATCTATCAAAGCCAACTCGAGCTGCTAGAGGTCATTTGGGAGACCAGGTCTCGAGCCACTAATGGAGACCAGTCCCATGATGGAAGCAGGCGCCTTACTCCACTTGGTGGTGATGATGTCCCAGCGAGGCACACCACAGAAACGCAGCAGCAGAATGAGCCTTCCCAAGGCTATGCTACTCTTTCTGATCTCACCACCCTGCTGGAAAGGGAAATGGCTAAACTCTCACGTCCTTCTTTCATCTTCATGAAGGATCCACCTTACCCGAAGTACTTGGTGGACAAGCCGTACCCACCAAACTATGAAGCTCCCACCTTCCCACAGTATGATGGTAGGAAAGGTAACGCCATCGAGCACGTCGGCAAGTTTCTGGACGCTATGGGTCCTCATTCCATGAATCCAGAGCTTTGCCTCCGAGAGTTCTCTAAGTCTCTCACTGGGCGTGCTTAAACTTGGTATACTACCTTGAGTTCCGGATCCATCAACTCATGGGAAGAGATGGCAGAGAAGTTTTGCAGAAAATACTTTCAAAGTGAAGAGAGGATCACTCTTCTTCAACTCCAAAATACCAACCAAAGGTCATCCGAAGGCCTCGTTGATTTTGTGAAGAGGTTCCGAGACCTCTCTCTTGATTGCTATGAAGAAAATCCAGAATCCATGCTAGTAGAGATTTGCGTCCACAACATGCTGCCAGATTTTCGTGTCGTGCTGGAGAACTTGGGCATAGGCCAGTTTGCAAGGCTCCTCGATGCGGCAAGAAAAACAGCTCAGTCTATAAAGCTACCTGTTTCCCGCTCCACCAGAAGCGAAAAGTTGCAAGGACACCAGACCCTTGTTGCGGCAGGAAACAACAAAAACAGGCCTAATCAGAAAAGGCCAAGATAAGAAGTGCGGCCAGTCCCATTTACTGCGGCAAAAGTTGACACACTTGTGGATCAGTGGTTGGCCGATGGTATCCTGCGGCAGAATCCTGTGAGCAAAGAACCAACTGAGCAGGACAAGCAAGACCCGCGATACTGTCGACTCCATCGATACGTCCACCATCCCACTCTATCTTGTCAATCATTGAGAAAGATCATCCACAGAAAAATCGCTGATGGAACTCTAGAGGTGTCGGAGAGAGCCCAAAGGATTAACGATGACCCTTTGCCCCGTCACCAAGCACAGGGGGCTGTGGCGGTCGTTATCCATAGCGGCCCAGAAATTCCGGAAGAGGCGCCAGAGTCGTCCACCACAAAAGAGAATACCATCCGAACCTTGTAGAAGAGCCACCGCTTCAAGAATCTGTTCAACCATTTGGGGTTGAATCCAGAAGCAAGAAGGACAGCTACCGAAGCTCTGATCACTATCGCTGCCAAATCTGAAAGTGAGGCATGTTTCACCGCCGCAGCCCAGGCCAGCAGGACTGTGCTGGAGGCTACCAATGCCATCACATTCACCGATGAGGATATATGGGTGCAACAACATGATCATCGGCGCCCTCTATATGTCACTGCAATAATCAACAACGTGGAAGTCAGAAGGGCCTTAGTGGACACAGGATCTTCATTGAATCTCGTATCCATCCACACGCTTACAGCAGCAGGAATACCCAGGCACAGAATAACCAGAGCCACTATGACTATCGCTGGCTTTGGTAATTCGACTGAAGAGATCTTGGGACATGTCCTGCTGGATTTGCAAGTGGGCCCTGTGAAATCTCTCACCTGCTTCCACAGCATTAACGCCGAGACTTCCTATCACATTCTACTCGGAAGGCCTTGGCTACACAAGCACCAGATCATCCCTTCCACCTACCAGCAGTGCGTGAAGGGCAGATTGAATGGAAAAGTCTTCAAGATTTCAGCCAATGCCACTCCCTTTGACGAAACAAAAGCTCACTATGCCGAAGCATCCTTCTTCGATGAGCTTGCACCTGCCCAGGGTGCCCGAGTGACTAAGCCAACTGGTACTCCTTTGCCCAGATGGGAAGACATTCGAGACGATCCAGACTGGGATCTCCGAGCTGCGCTTGATCGCAAGAAGCAGAAGAGGACACAATCTTCACCACAATGCCGCAAGACTGTCTATCATAGCGGGAAGGTAGTCTATCGCTTATGAAGGTGTGCGGGGTCTTCTAAAGATCCTCAAGGAGATCCCAACACCAGTAGCTGTAATGACTGCCATCTTGTGAGTCCCGAGCATGCGGCAGGAGATGCTCCAAAAGAGCCATCCGTTGCAGTCGAAGAGCCCTTAGAGGTTGTAGATGTCAGTGATGCTTCTGCCGCACAGCACTGTGTGTCCGTCAGTTCTTCTCTAAGCCCTGCCGAGAAGGACCAGCTTGTCAAGTTATTGAAAGAATATGAAGATGTCTTTGCGTGGAGCTACAAAGACATGCCGGGCTTGGATCCTGTGATCGCTCGTTAGCAAATCACAAAATAATCCCAACAATTACTAACTAAAAATAGTTAGGGCAAGTAGGGGTCGAATCCACAGAGAGATAGGTTATTATTCTTTTTCTAATTTTTTACTTAAAACAAACAATCAAAGAAAAGGATTTTGAAAGTAAAACTAAATTAAATCAAACAAACAATTAAAATTAACTAAGAAATCAATAAAGAGAATTAAAGAAAACAATCAATCAAAAAACAGTGAATAAATTGAGAAAATAATTAAGAAAACCCTCCAACATAGAATTAATATCCCTCTTGACAAAAATAACATGGATCATTGATATCTAAAAATTGTGAAAACATTGGATAGCTTGTTTGGAATTAAATCCGAAATTACCAAATTAGATAAAAGGTCTCTTTTCTAGCTTAATTTATCCCTTTTATTCATAACAACCAATTTCCTTATTAGAGCTTAGAGATTTGTTAAGAACAAAGCATTAAGAGCTAATAATTTATGAACAAGCACAACAAGCAATAATTTACCCATTGATTCCTAAATCTCTTGGAAGGAAGTATTAGTTCTCCTCCAATTGCTACAAACAATTAAATCTGAAGTATTAGTTCTAGACTCAATTTAGCTAATGTTGACTTAATTTATCAAGATAGTGTCGACTCCAATCCATCAAAACAAGCAACATAGAATTAAAGCAGAGAATTAATAAATACCCTAACAATTTTCATATAAAAGCACAAAATCTCACCATGATATAGGTCAAGAGATCAATTAAATTCTACATTGGAGAAAAGAAAAGGATTACTCACTCATGAATTGAGTGAGCATCCAAAGAATAAGAAGAAAAACTTATCTTATGGATGGGAAGAAGAGGGGGCGGCGGCTCCAAGGCTTTTTCCCTCCAAATCTTCAACAATTCTTCAAAATAAAATTTCTAGATCTACATACATTAAAAACCTAGATCTAAGGTGGCTATTTATAGTGGAAATAACCCTAAAGACTCCAATTCTAAGTAGGATAGGACTCTAGGACGTTTTTAGGGCTGACTTGGTCTCCAAGTTGGATTAAAAGTCTTCCTAGAGTAAAATCCAAGTCAAAATAGGATCCTGGAATTTTCTGGATTCGTGCAGGAACTTCGACGGTGTTTTTGGGCATGAAGATGGCAGAACTAGGTTTTGGATTTCAAATAAAAGTTGTAGGTCTCGGAGTTATCTTTCCAACGCCTACTCACGGGCCTAAAACGGAGGTCTGAGCAGAAAGTTATGATTTTTCTATCGAGACTGCGCTGAATCCTAATCCTGTTAGGACTAGAAGCGGGAATTTACGGGAATTGGATATTTCCTTGGATATAGGCGGCACAAATTGGGTTTTTAATTCCAATTGTGAGCTTATATGGGCTGAGTATTATCCCATATAAAATATCGAAAATTTCTTAGCTTCCGGGCTTCATCATGGCTTGTCTTCAATCCTTCGCAATTAAAGCTCCAATCTTCAATTCTTGCTCCTTGAAATAATTCTTCAATGATCGTCAAATCTTCAAATTATCTTCAATGAGTCTTCAAACACGAGCTTCGAATCTCCAAATCTATACTCAAAATTACTTTGCTCATATCTGTGTAAAAATTCATCAAAATAGCTCCAAAAGTAGTGAAAATTAACAAATTCTCAATTTCACATCTCATAAAGACTCAAAACACAAATATTATCAAAATAACATATATTTAAGTATAAATAGATCCAAAAACATAGTCAAATAGCCATAAAAATAGGGTTGATTTTGGCTCAATCATATTTTTCCCCACACTTGAACTTTGCTAATCCCTTAGCAAATCAATGTGTAAGTTAATAAAAACCAATTTTTTCTAAAATATCAATTTGAATTCATACATATATCAAAGATTCAATTCAATCATGAAATCAAAATAACAAAGAATAATAATAATACTCAATCCAAAGATCAAGAAACAACAAGCATCATCATTCTTAAGTAGACATAACCAAAGTAGCTTTAATCACTTATCATTCTTCACTTTCTATAACTATTTCTTGCTATAGACTCATGTTTTCCTCTTTTTCTCCATTACTCAAAAAATTGCAATGTCATAAATACAAATCAAGGGTCATTGTGGGTTATAATAGATTTTCAAGGGTAATTGTTTTTAGAAAATTGAGGTTACTAACCTCTGAAGTGTTCATGATTTAGGGGTTACTAACTCCCATTTTTGAGGCTACTAGCACTCTAGAAGGACTCCTTCTTTTATTTTTTTAAAGGGACAATATTTCTGCAATTCCATGCCTCTTATCCTCTTTCCAAGGGTTACTAACTCCTTTTGTTTAAGAAAAGAGTGACAACAATGGATTTTTTTTTTAAACAGAAATACCTCGTCTCCTCTATCATGAAAACACTTCTTTTTATGAAAACAATTTTTTTTTGTAATTACCCTTTTTATAAGTAGTCCCCCACACTTATTCTTGACATATCCATGACATGCTTTCTTAATCATAATTTCAATCAAGATTCAACACAAGTTCTAGAAATAGATAATCATAGAAGTAAATGAAAGAATAAGATCATATCACAAACTTCAATTATACCTAATTCTAAGAAATCAAACAACATGCTATAAATCAATCAATGAATAAAGTATTCTTTAAAATTCTAATCATTCATCGATCATAATTAAAATAATCACTCAATATATGCTTGAAAAATCAAAAAGTTTGAAATTTTATTTCAAAAATCAATTCTTTTTGAATTTTTTTTCAAAAATTGGGGATATAAAAGATCAATCCAAAAACAATCAAATCCTAAATTCTAAATTCTTATGCAGACTAACATATGACTCAATTATCAAGTAACAACCTTATCAAGTATTCACCCCCCCACACTTAAAATTCACATTGTCCTCAATGAATGAATACTCATGTGTGTGAAAAGTGTGGTCATCATAAGAGTAATAGAAAAACATAAAATGCATGATCAAAAACAAAAACAAACAACTAATTCATATCAAGGAAGCAATAGAAGCAATATTCAATCAAAGCAAAGCAAAGCAAAGCAAGAAAAAGTAAATGGAGATAGAGTTAAAGAAAGCTTCTCTATTTTCCAGCTGTTTATACCTCAATTTACAATTGAGGGTAAATTGGTCTTATCATAATCATAATCAAGATATGTGGTTAGGATTTAGTCAAAATTCCTAAAGAAACTAGGTTTCTGCACCACCCTAGTTCAAATTGAATTAGGAAAGTCTTGTAAGTTAATTGCAAGGGCTGAAATTAATTAATTATTAATTAAATAATAATTATTTTTATTGAATAATTATTATTAAAAATCCCATGAGTGCCGCCCCTACCCAGGTGAGTGGCAAAGAGAATCAATCGGAAGCAGTTTCCTTTGATATTGCTGCCTACTAAGGAGGCAAACAAGTAAAAAAGGAAAATTGCTTGTCATCTGCCCATGAGATGAAAAATACCTCATGGACATACATAGCAAGGCCCAAGTCGTCTCCCATACAGAGGAGAGGCCGCCCTCTGCCCTGCAGAGAGATATTTTTCTCTTCTTGCAGGAAGGAGGTAGAGAGCTAAAGTTTGTCAGCAAGAGAAACATCTGTGTACGTGAGAGAGGCATGAGATTTTCAACCTCACACCTCCTCCATATAGTCGACCAACCATAGTGGAAAAATCGTCTAGCCTCCTTCCCTCCCCGGGAGGCGAAATTGCAACTTGTATTTTGTTCAATTAAGGACAAAATAGTGAAATTGACCAATTGAAGAGGCTAGAAGCTG
>AWUE01023591.1:0-26417 GCA_001974825.2 Corchorus olitorius
AGGAATTTAAACAACACCTTCCGGTGGGGAAGGGTAAAACAGGAATTTAAAACAACACCTTCCGGTGGGGAAGGGTAAAACAGGAATTTAAACAGCACCTTCCTGTGGGGAAGGGTAAACCAAGAATTTAAACAACACCTTCTGGTTGGGAAGGGCAAATTGGGAAAAAGCAGACTTAAACAACACCTTCCGATGAGGAAGGACAATCTAGGAAAAGCAGACTTAAACAACACCTTCCAATGAGGAAGGGCAATCTGGGTAAGCATACTTAAACAACACCTTCCGATGAGAAAGGGCAAGCTGAGAAAGGACAACAAAAACGACAAACTGGGGGAAAGGCAAGTAAACAACACCTTCCGGTGGGGGAAAGGCAAACTGGGAAAGTAAACAACACCTTCCGGTGGGAAAGGGCAAAACGGGAATTGAAACCACACCTTCCGGTGGGAAAAGGCAAAACATGAAAGTAAGCAACACCTTCCGGTGGGGGAGGAACTTTCCTTTTAAATATTTTTCAATGTTAGAGGTTAGATTTGAACTATTGACCTCTTCGGCCAAAAAAAAAAAAAACTCTAAGCCTCTTACATAACAAAATCCTGTCTAAACCACTACATCAAATACATTTTCTTAAAAGAAGAACAATCGTGACAATATTTAAGTGATTGAAACTTAAATGTTTAAGTATTTCTATTCTTTCAATCAAACAGACCGTTCAAATCGGTTGGATCATAAACCGATTCTTCTACCAATTTAATTACCGGTCCGATTTTTTAAACATTGGAACTTAGGGGTTTTTTTTTTAAAAAAAAAAATCATATTTATTTTAATTATATATATTTTTTGTTTAGTTATCTTAAATTTTACTATAAAGGAAGGGTGGCATTTAACATAGTGTGTATGACTATGTCACACACAAGTTTCCATCCAAATTTATCCAAGTTCAACCCGATGACGTTATATCTTGAGCATAAGCCAAACGTTATTTTTGGAATTAATTATTTAGGCTTGGTTTAGGATTGAGGTTTTGAAAAAGGTTGGTTTGGAAGAAATGCTTTTAAAAAGTGCTCTTTAAAATTGAAATAGAAAAATTTAATTAATGTTTGGTATTGTTGTAGAAAAATATGATTGAAAGATAAAATGTCTAAAAAGGGAACTAATTAAAATATAAAGAGAAAAATATTTAAGTGATTTTAGTCATTTAATGTCTAAAAGCACTTTTGAAACCCAAAAGCACCTAAAGATGAGCTTTTCAGGTTGATTTGACTTTTGCGGTGAAAATTAGCTTTGGACACAAATCATGATTTATTTGGCATTATGTTTAAGAAGAAATGTTTTTTTTTTTTAAAATTTTTTTTCCATCATCATCTCATCGTCATCATCTCCGAACCAAGCCTTAGCCTCACTAACCTACTCGGCCCACAAACCTGAGAAACAAACTTTCATTATATAGGGCTATTGGGCCCAAATTGCGTTTCAGAAGTCAGGTCAGTCTATTTAAATTCCATTCAATTCATATCTCTACTCCTACGCGGTTACCTCTGCTTTGGGCGGGACAACAGAAGGGAAATTCGATCAAAGAAAATGGTGAATTTCACTTTCACCTTCAAATTTTCCTCAATGGTTTTAGCTTTTTACGCTCCTTTTACTTTCCTAATAATGAATTATTGATTTGTTTCTGCAGGCAGATTCAAATACGGATGATCTTGAACCCTTGTTCGATTACCGCCGTGTTCAGCCCATAGATTTTGTTCGCATTGACGGTCCGATTCGGCTTTCTTATTTTTTATTTTTCCATGAATTTTAAATAACATATGTTTTTTTTGTTTCTTTTTTGGAAATTTAGGTAATGAATTTCAGCTGAATAGTCATTAGTAAAATTTGAGTTTCATTGCAGATGATAGTTCAGATACTTCACCAGTTCCGTCGCCGAAGCGCAGGAAAATTCCTGATCCTGATGTAAGAGTTTTTTTCCGCTCTTATTTATATTAACATGGAAGTTTTTTTTTTTTTTTTTTTTTTAAATTGATCAAATTGGCGGTGGATTAGGTTGTGAAAGTAGATGATGAAGATGAAGTTGAAGTGATAGAAGAGGAAGATTGGTTGGCTCCTCCTCCTGTGGTTTCTTCTAATGCTTATAGCAACATTGGTGAGGATTCAACCATAAAGGAATTGAGGTATTATACTTGCATTATCCTGTTATAAATTTTCTCTTTTTTATTATTATCGTTATCATATTTTTCGTTTCTGGAAAGTTCTACTCAATTCTTACTTTAGTTACAGTTGAAGTTATTTATTTTCATTTTTAGGATTATGCTTTCTTCTTTGCTGCCTCATCTTTGGGTTTAAATGATTAATCATTTGCTTTATGGCAATATCCAATATCCTTTCTTGTAAGAACCATATTTAGAGAATTGTGATTTTTTTTGGAAACTAAATTTACTTCTGATTTGGCAGGCATTTCAAGATTATATGTATAGAATTGCTTTGGATTTTAGGAGATAAAGATATCATATTTCTTTTTTTAATGTTTTCATTGTGTTTAATGTGGCTGACTCCTCCTCATTAAGCTGTATGTCATCCACTTTGTGCATACATAATTTTGGTTACATGTTAGTTATATTGGCTAGTCACAAGTTGTAAGATTTATGAAAGAAATTAAAGTTGAAAGGATGTTTTAATATGGTCGGATGTGAATATACAGTGTGGAGGCTATTTTCGGGTTTAATTCTACACTATAAGTTCTTATAAATAACTGTATTCTGGCACTTGTTCATCCTGTTTTAATGTCAAATTATGCATGCAGGCTAAGGAAGCAGGAACTGGTTTCCTTTGCTGAATCCACAAAAACCTTATTGCTTGAGGTGAAGGAATCTGTAAAAAGAAAAGTGAGCGCATCACTGAAACCTTCTTTAGATGCTGCTGTTGAGCAACCAAAAGATCCTTCCTCTGAAAGGGCCAAAATAGTTGTTTCAGTCCAGAAAGAGGATGAATGCAAGCAATTCCGTATATACATGGTACATATTTTTGCTGCATTTTGAACTTTTGTCTCTGTGACTTGCAGTCCTGGCTAGTAATGAGGAGAAATGAAAACTTAGCTTTCCTGTTTGCACTTGCCAGATTTAGAAATTTAAATATATCTAATGCAAGAGGCTGTTATATCATAGTGTTAATATATATACGAAATCTCTAGGTACAAGCCATGTAGTTTTGGAAATGTATTGAATTCTGTGATATATGTAATTGTACATGAAAAAGGCTTGCATAGTTCCATTTAGTAAATTTGGACAAATTGCAACATTGGAACGTATAATATTTTAAGGCATAATGAGATTCTACCTGATGTGTTCACTTTATACTAGAACAACTACAAATATTCTTGAAAATACCTGATGCATTCACAGGGGGAGACTCTACTTTCCTATTTAAATTTTAACTCGAAATTATATCTGATCCAGTTTTTTCTCATATTTTTGCTGGAGGAAAGTAAGATGCAGGTGAGTGCTAGATTTACTGAATAAATAATTTTGGACATAATTATGATCTATAAAAAGCTAAGTCTTTCATCTATGGAGAAATGGATATAAAAGCAGCTGAATTTGGTATCTTGGCATATATGCATGGTTTATGTCTATATTTGCCTTATTTTCAAGGGTTCTTTCATGAACTTTTCATATTTATGATACATTTGTTCAATAAAGCATCCCTTCTTTTCCTCACATAAAATGAGAACTTGCTAATTTCTGTCCCTCCTATTGAGTGCGAAAAAATTTCTATTCTTTAGGTGGACAGCAGTCTACACTGTTACTACTTCTCTAATCAGAATAATGTTTCTGAAATGTGAAGAATTTGGTTATATAACCCATGAACTAACATGTTAACTAAACCACACTCATGTTTGTATGCTGAAAGTCTTTTGGTTTAGGTTGTGTTACCTTGAGCTGGATTCTTTGTGATATTTTGTTGAGACCTGTTTTACTGGGTTTACATGTATAATTGCATGGTACAATTCTGTAGTAAATTGACCATTTCATTTTTTTCCCTCCCATTTTGGATGTTGAGTATTCTTATATGATATGTCATTTGTTATTTTATAAGTTTGTTGGACAGTAATATGAGTTTTTTTTTTTTTTTTTTTCCTTCTGATCTTAATAGGATGACAAGTTTGAGAGACTCTTTAACATGTATGCTGATAAAACAAAGCTTGAACTGCAAAGCTTAGTGTTTTCTTTTGATGGTGATAAAATTAGTCCGGCTGACACCCCTGCAAGTTTAGAAATGGAGGATGATGACCTTATTGAGGTGCATGTGAAGAAGAGGTGATCGAGGTATGCTGCTGCTATTTATTAGGCATCTTTCTAAAAGTAGTTCTAGACCTCATGTTTAATTTACATTATGACTTGGGGAGAAGCAGAAAAATTACAGATAAATCACTTTTCTACACAGTAGCAATGAACAAAATTGCATTTGAAATATTTATCTAGCATGCATGGTCTTTTGTAAAAAGATCTAGCAAAGCAGCCCCTCCAATACCTTCATTCTGAAATCATATAATTTACATCAGATCCCTTTACGAGGTCTTCTCAGCTTACTAAGTATGCAGTTTTCTTGGTGTGGGTTTTTGACATCAGTATTGTGGCTCCAAGTTGAAATTGGATAGTAAATTTGGAAAAGGACTCTGCGAAAGGGACCATTGAAAGTGTCCATTTTTCAGCATGGGATGTTCATTATTGATAGTCCCGTCTTTGGGGTCTTAAATTCTAGATCATTTTTTTATTGAAGTTCAGACTTGGTTGAAGTTGAGCTGGTATGCGGTTTGGAAGTGGGAGATGGAAGGGATAATTCTTACCAGTGAATTTCAACGAACTGAAAGAGCCATTGAAAATTAATTATTATTGTTTCTGTTAATTGGCTTTATCTTGACCATTATGACTAACTAGCTTAAATGCACTTCCACTTGGGTGGAAGAAATGGATAGTGTGGGAGAGATAAAGTAATGGAGAGGAATGTGTTCTGAGATAAATTTGAAAGTTTGAATGATAAATTTATTTAGATGTTGAACTAGGACCCATGTCTATTAGTACGAGGAAATGGTTGATTGCATCTAAATTTTTTTTATGTTTTCTACTAAATTTTATATCTTTTAGTAATCTTATCAAATGTGTTGGTGCCTATCAATCAGTAGCTTTATAGATAGATTTTATTCTTTTTTTCCTGACAAGCAAATATAGGTGTTATATATGCATTAAGTTGCACCTTCTTTTCATCTCTGTTTTAGTAGAAGTTTCACTTTGGAGATCCCTATCCTTTCTAATTTCTTACAGAGCCAGCTATGGTGATTTAGTGACTTTGCTTATCCACTTTACATTTCAGTTTTGAGGCACTGTCAACTTCGGAGTTGCGCACTCGGCGGTGTTGTTCTTTTGGAGATATCTTTTTGGAGGTCAGTTACTGAAGTTAATTCACAATTGTACAGTGGGATACATATATTTTGAAGATGCTTTTGGAACAGCCATCTTTTTTAGTCAAGCTTTTAAACAGCCTTGATGTGAGGATCATGAAATGATTCATACATTCTCAAAGGTATTCTTTGAAAATGCTTTGAAATACCTGCTTTTGTAAAGCCTTACCCCACTGATTCACCTTTAAACGGCTTCATGATATGTTTATTATATTATATATGTTTTTGGAATTTACTATTTATATGATATTGTTTTTTTTTTCTTCTCCTCGGTTTTCACTTTATATGATATAATATGGTTTTATTTTATTAGATCAGTTCACTGCATTTGATCTAACAAACGAAGAATTCTTCCATATCCCAACACCAGTTGTTGCTAATTTTAGTGGTATTCGTTATAATCAGTATTAATCACTACTTGAATATGGTGGGAGGATGTCTTTGCGTAACTATTCGTCAATATTATGGGGAGAGACCAATTTGCGATATTTGGGTGATGAAAAAATATGGTGTGGAAGTCTTGGAAAAATAACGGATTAAGCTTCAGTTACCGTCCATTAAGAGCTCTGGATTTGAATTTCCCAAACGCCAATGAAGAAGCAGTTTCTTCTATATAATCTCGGAGATGGAAGTAGAAAGGAGGTAAATATTCGACCGATTCCTGGAGATTATGCATCCATCTCCACCGTACTCAAAACTGAATAGCTCATTTGCATATGTGGAGAGTCTAGTTTCACTTGGCGGAACTAGCAGGTCCAATTCAAGAAAACGGAAGAAGACAATTAGGTCGAGTTATATTAGAAATGATGGCTAGCTTCATTCATCTAATCTACATTGTTATATTTAATATTTAACAAGTTGATCGGCCCGTCCGCTGGCGCTACAGACGTTATTTTTTTAGAGTCGTTATTTATTACTCTAAACATATAAAAACATTTCTCTGTAAATATAAGAATTTATTGAAAATGAAAGTCTTGCATTAAACATATGACACTTAAAAATAATTAATATTTAATTGTATCAAACACTGATTCTTGATTCTTTAAAAAATACATGACCTATGAAAATATTAAAAATTTCAGCGGTAACATTATTGTCTTATTCAGCTGCTTTTATCTTTGCTTATGAGGTAATCCGGTTTTCTTCTGGTATTTTCTCTCAACCTGTTAATATTTGTAATACATGAAACATTAATCATACAAACATAATAAATTAACTATCAAGGCAAAAACATAGCGGCTCATTTTAAAAAACACTCATATAAACTCTTAATTTAATAAAAACAAAACAATTTGGAAAATATAATCCAGAAAACAATTTGATTTGATGGGTAAATGAAGAGGAAAATTTGAAGAAAAAAAAAACACGAAAAAAAGGAAGTGATCTTTTATTTTATTTTAGAAATTTTTATGGACTTTCACAGGTGTGGAAAATTGAAGAAGGAAGATGTAGATTGTCGAGAAACAGGGTATTTAAAGAAGAATTATCGGATTCAATTCTTTCAGCTTTTTCACTAATTGGGCCACCAGATTAAAATCCTTAGATGGACCCTATTTTACGCCGAATTACAAAAAAGGGCTTAAGGAAAAGAAATGTTGAGAAACTAACTCAGGGCTTTTTTAGTAATTTAGTAAGTGAGAAAGACAGAAAATGAAACAAAGTTCAAATGGAGCCTCCTCATCGATCCTGAAAAGAGGCCTTTGGTAAATTACGTGGGTGTTTCAATTAACATTTAATATATAGATATATTATAGTTTTAACACCAACCAGAAATTTCCTTTTTATTTTATTTCTATTTAGTAGCTATAATTATTCTCAGATATTCCCTTTCTGGTTCATAATGCCTATTGATTTATGGCATCTGAAAATTTGGACTGAGTCTTGCCATGGGATTTAGAATTATATATCATTTATATCAAAACAGGGTTTCAACCCATTTGCAGAATGAACATTAATACAATTTGCTCAACATAACATTACAACAATGTAAGCATCGGCATTTGCCAACAAGTTAAAAAAAAAAAGATAAGCAGACATTTTTATTATGCTTTGATTCTTAGTTAGTTCCAGGCTGTTGAGAGATGATAATTCAGGCACCCTTAACACCAGTGTAGGCACACTTACGTCAGTTGTTGCCATCCATGTAATTGGATCAGAACCAATGTTGTTTCTGTTGTAACCCGGATATCTCAAATTATAATCTATCAAATTAATCATGCAAGTAGAAGCAACTAAAATAATAAACATCCACACAAGACAAAAGAATTTACGTGGTTCGACACTGAACTTGCCTGCATCTATGGATGAGAAAAGAAATCCACTAGTTATAGAAAATTACATTAACACATAATTATCAATAACTCTCACTTAATCTCTTAACCCAATTTAACAATCAATCCTAAACCAAACCCAAACAATCTTGAACACTCTCGCTCGGTCTCTATTTGAGCACTCTCACTCGGTCTCTACAAACCAATCATCACATCTACCAAACCAAACAATCACACACACACACCCATGAGGACTATCCTTTTGTTCTATGGGGTGCCTCCACCCAAATCTAACCCATAGACTACATCTTTTCTCCAAGCATACAAAACCATACAGAGAAACTCTCTATTTATACTAGCACAAACTTAGCCTCCAAGAATCCCTTTCCTATTAGAATTCTTGTTTACTAAGTATTCTTGTCCACCAAGCAATATGTCTAAAAAATCTCAATCCAAATCTAACTAGGATTTGAGTTAAAATCCTAACAATCTCCACCTTGACTCAAATTCCATCAAATCTTCAATCGGCAATCTTCATTCAATCTTCAAGGACATGCATGGTTCCACCTACAACGAAAAGTCTCTCATTCTTCAAGCAATCTTCTCTTGTGTGTCTTCATCTTCACTACATCATCCTCAACTTTGATTCCTAATCCGATCTTGCTTTTCATCCAAATCTGATTTGAAAAGCCAACATGCAATATTCAAAACAATCTTCAAGTAGCAAAATTTGCCAATCTTCACACCAACAAACCTGACGAAACATATTACATATTTGGCCTACTAGGTAATCTCCAATCCATCCAACCCGAGCTCTGATACCAATTATTGTAACCCGGATATCCCAAACTATAATCTATTAAATTAATCATGCAAGCAGAAGCAACTAAAATAATAAACATCCACACAAGACAAAAGAATTTACGTAGTTCGGCACTGAACTTGCTTACATCCATGGATGAGAAGAGAAATCCACTAGTTATAGAAAATTACATCAACACATAATTATCAATAACTCTCACTTAATCTCTCAACCCAATCTAACAATCAATCCTAAACCAAACCCAAACAATCTTGAGCACTCTCGCTCGGTCTTTACAAACCAATCATCACATCGACCAAATTAAACAATCACACACACACACACACCCATGAGGACCATCCTTTTGTCATATGGGGTGCCCCCACTCAAATCTAACCCTTAGACTACATCTTTTCTCCAAGCATGCAAAACCCTATACAGAAACTCTCTATTTATACTAGCACAAACTTAGCCTCCAAGAATCCCTTTCCTATTAGGATTCTTGTTTACCAAGTATTCTTGTCCACCAAGCAATATGCCTAAAAAATCTAAATCCAAAACTAACTAGGATTTGAGTCAAAATCCTAACAGTTTGCAGACTTTTTCAACCATGAAATCAATCGGGACGCCTTTGGTCTCAGGCAACACCGACCGACCTGATGGAAACCGACTTTAGTCGGATTCCTTCAATTCCCCCTTAAGTCAGTTCGGTGTTCAGTGAAGATTTTACAGTGTCTGTTTGGTCGGTTTCGGATGAGTCACCGACCGACCGACTGGACCGAAACCGACCAAATGAGCAGCCCTAATATATAGCAGCAAAAGAAAATGATCAGAGAAGCAGAGTTTTAAGGGATTTTTAAGACATGATAACCATAAAGTTGTAACATAAATACATAGCAGCACTGAACATATTTGTTTCAAACTTCAGAGCAGTCAAGAACATTTATCTATAAATCATAATGCATGTAAAAAAAGGATACATATTAATCACTTATGAGAAACAAAAGAATTTATGCCAAAAGAAAAGTGCCAGAAATTTAATATGTACATCAAAACAAAGAAAAAATTTGCTTCCCCTCAAAATATATAACAGCATAAAGACTTCGACAGTCCCGTCGTCGATTTCGCTTATGAACAGCTCAGATCAATTGAAGACAAACTGGAGCCGGCGAATCCCTTCTGTCTTTCCTTTTTTGTCGGCATTAACAAGTTCTGTAAAAATAAAAAATAAATAAAGAAAAACGAAAAAAAATCATCTTAAGTAGGAAATGAAAAATAAAATCCGACCCTTTGATTCTTCATTTGTAAGAAGTACGAAACCCACCAAATTTAACAAATTGAACAGCCCGATCTGTTTATTCCTTTCCCTGGAATGAAATTTAACCCAAAAAAAAGATAGTAAATAGACTATCAGAGGAAGAGACTGAGAGAAAAATTAAAATGAAGAAGAAGAAGAGGAATAGACTATGCTGCTTAAAATTTTTAGGGAGAGAGAAGAATTAAAATGAAGAAGAAGAAAATGAGAAAAGAGAACGCAGGAGGAGAGAAAGAGAGACGACAGAGAGTGTAAAAAAAAAGAATTGAAGAATTTTGCATGTTAACCTTCAACACCTTGCTAAGTCTTTGGCCAAATAGAAACATCTGTCTACCTAATGAAACAGAGAGATGAAACGGGGAGGAGAAGGAGAAGGGAGAGAAAGCTGACAGGCAAAATTCAAAACGTCAAAAATAAAAAACAAAAAAAAAGAATATGTCTGCCACCATACAACAAAAAATATCCAGGCTAAAGGGTCAATGAATTTCACATAAGCAAAGGCCTAAAAAGGAAAAAAATAAACCCAAAAGGCCCACTGCATTCCTCCACAGTTGAGTGCTAAGTCCAACCATAAAATAGGGGAAAAAAACCCAACCATATAGTGTATATATTTTTTTATTGTATATTCTAATTCAACAACAAATATTAATAGATAAAAAAATTCAATTAAAGCAAAAAAAATTAAAAATATTTCTCTTATATATAGATTAATCATGATAATGTAAGTTTTAATGTGAAGTTTATTTAACCTCCCTTAATCTCTAAATTAATTAATAAAATCTTATTAATCTAACTCATGGAAGATGAGACCCAAAGTGAAGGATAATTATAATTATAATTCCCAAATTACCCCAAGGAAATTATGGTGCTCAAATAGTAGCTAAAAACCTAAATGAGAGACAAAAAGACCACAAACAAAGCTAAACCATAACTAATATGAACAAAATCATGCAACACCATTTGTACCCTCACCAATTACATGAAATTACATCAAAACCAATGAAAAAACAACAGTGAAGGACTAAATAGTATAACATAGAAAAATATGAGGATCATTTCATAAATAATCCAAATAAGAAAATCTTTGTTAATAGAGAGCCCGTCATGAAACTCGTAGATCAAATTTAACTTTCGAATCCTTCATGAAAGTTATAGATCATGCAATAATCTTTTAACCGGCACTTCAATAACTTTAATCGAACATGTGTATCAAAAATTATATGGTATCAAATAGACCGCCATTGAAACGACTCAAATTTCGGAAAGCACTTTTTTAGAATTGAGGCATAAAAATTGCCTTTCGAGTCCTTCGCCTTCATAAAAGTCATAGACTACGCAATAACCTTTTAACCGACACTTGAACAACTTCAATCGGACACGTGGATCAAAAATTATATACTATTAGATAGACCATCAATCGAGACCACTAAATTTCGGAAACATTTTTTAGAACCGAAACCTCGAAATTGGCTTTTAAGTTCTTCATAAACGTTGTAAATCATTAAATTATCTTTCAATAGACACTTGAATCACCTTGATCCGACAAATAAAACAAAAAATAAAAAGCAAATAGTAATTTGTTTATGGAGAATGGGACCCACAAATAGTAATTTTATCCGAAAGTCCCGAATATACCCTCCACCATCAACCGAAATAACGAAAAATCAAGGCTTGAAATGACCAAAAAACCAACCAAAACAATAAGCCAAATACATGAGGATTGAGTATTTGTTGGTTTTTTGGTATTTTCCTTTAGGCTTTTATATACTATATATATATATATACTATATATAATTTTTAGTGACTATGGAAATTACTTAAAGGCCAAATTGAGGATTAATATGTGTAGACACCCATTTTAGTCCATGTCCTTAAATTTAGATCAAATTGTTTCTTAATCTGTATCAGGGGTATTTTGGACAAATTGCTAGTTCATTGGTGAAATAGTTGATTTAGTTAGCCTTTTTCTAAATTACATTAGTTATCATTTGCATTCAAAATCCAAAAATATTTTTCTTCCTATCTTTATTGCATTTGCATATTCCATGACTCCAATTAGTAATTTGTCCTTATCACCTTAGCCAATTATCTTAATACGGAATCATTTTGGAAACCCAATTTGGTTTAATATTAATTTTGTTGGACTACTTCTTCACATCGTAAGTAAAATTTGTATTTTCATTTTCATTTGTTACTACGAAAAATACAAAAAAAAATTAGAACTTACTTTTACTTTTACAATGAATGGCAAAAAAACTACCAAAAACGTTTTACATTTACATTTGTATTTACAGTTACATTGACATTAATAAGTTACAAGGAAGTCCTTTGTCTTCCTGAGATCCTCCCTTGCTCCTCTCTTTTCTTCCCTTTTTCCTCAATTATTCAAGGTTGTCTGAAAATGACCTCACCCGCACAACACTGTATGCTAGCCCTTCCCTCACATGAATATCAAGGCTTCATTCCTTCACGAATTTCTGCATAGAAAGAGCACATGTCATCACGATCGCTACAAAAAGGAATTTGCATTTTTTAAATTGCATGTCACTAGCAGCATGTATTATTCTGAATTGCGAACGTAATTAATTTAGTCTAGATCATTTATCATCAAACATATTTGGAGCAAACATTTGCTACATTTGAGCAAGCAAAGAAGAGGGCAAAGCGCAACTTGGAAACTCCATGGTTCACACGCCTTAAGACATGCATTTATAAGTTCTAGTTCCATGACATTTGCATATAATTTGTAATAGTTCCATGACATTGCATATAATTTGTAACAGGCAAATACTAGAAAAAAAAGAAGAAAAAAAAAAAAAACAGCATGCATTCCTCTGCTAAGTCAGCATCCATTTTTCACAGCATCCATACCCAAACATACTCACGGCTGTCGCAACGTGCGGGTCCGGGGACTTTAAAATGGGAAGGGGAAACTACTGTTTCTATTTATGGAGTCGTCACTAATCTTTTTTAACCTTGGTGTGATTAGCCACCTATCAGATTATTAAGTCTAATATTAATCTAAGCTTGGCAAAGGCAACACTAAACATAATAAACGGTCTTCTAACCAGAGTCTTAAAGGTTCGGGAGTCCAGTACGCGTGGGGAAGGATTAGCACCCCCACGACGCCTGTCAAAAGACAGCACTGATCAGTCTAGACTTAATGTGGGTTTCTATTATTGGTTGTTACTGCTCTAAAATATTTTCATGCCATTAGGAAATTTTATAAGTCTTTGAAAGGAAATATACAAGCGAAAATAGATTTTGAATTTTGAAATTGGGTTGTCGGGAATTGAACCCGTTTATTGTTTGTTCTCTTTTTGGGCTCCTCATGAGAGGATTTTCTTTAAAACTTACCATTAAAACGACTCGATTTGGAAAATGCTTTTGATGGGAACTTTCCCATTTTGAAAACTGAAACCGAAACTGACAGGAACTTTCCTTAAATAAAAAAACTAAAACTAGGTGGGAACTTTCCCAATTTGAAAACTAAAGAGACTTGATGGGAACTTTCCCGATTTGAAAAACTAAATTGATGAAACTCTTTTTTTTTTTTGAGTTTTGTATTTTTTTGGAATTTTGAAAATGTTTTTGTTAATTTTGGAGTGCTCAACTTTTAATTTTTTTGATTTTTCTTTGAAAAACTAAAAGAAAACAATTCTCAAACACAAACTCTTTTTTAATTTTGAAGAAAATAGTTTTATTATACCTCATTTTCAACTTTAATCTTTTTTTGGATTTTCTTTGACAATTAATTACAATTACTAAGTCTAAACGCTAGATGCATGAGTGCAAATGATGCATGAATGCAAATGATGCATGTTTTCCGATTAAATGCAATTTTTTACCGAATAATTATACGAGGATTTCCTTCCAGGCACCCGCCACTCATACTAGCTAAGACCCCCATCCGGAAATTCCAAGTCTAGAAAGGATAAACTGAGACCGACAAAGATTGTCTAAGCCCCAATTATCGTTCCATCATCGGATCCAAATTATTAATCTCACATGGCATGACATAATTAATAATATCAAGAAGCATGATGCATATGAAGCCTATTTAAACCCAAATAAAATCATGACAAAGTAAGAAGCCTAAAAACATAAAGGTCCAAACATTACAACAAGGCCCAAATATAGTACATGGTGAAAGCCCAACATAAGTGATAACAAAAACAAAGCCCAAATAAGCAACAACAAAAACAAGAAATGTGAGATAAAAACCCAACTCATACATATAGCTCCTATACACCTATATAGGCCTCCTAACTAATCTAAATTCATCAGAGCCAAAGCCCAAACCATATTCCAACCCAACCAAAGGCTATACTAATAGTAACCCAAAATACGAAAAGAAAATGTAGCCCAAAACAAATTTAGAATCCCACTATTTATAAATTAAAGGGGTCTAACCAAACTAAATCTTAAAGCCCAAAAAAGAAACACTAGACTCCTCTAAGCCCAAACATGCCCAAAGGTCCAAGCCCAACACACAAAAAGCAAGGTAACAAAGCCCAAAATCTAAAGGTCCAAAACACTTCTACTCAAATGCCATTTCTATTCATAAGATTAAAAGTTTAATTAAATTAATTAATTCCATCTCACCCTTAACGAATTATTATGAAAGATAATTCTTAAATTATATAAAATTAATGCTTATTTATTTAATAAAACTAGCTAAACCCTAACTTCAAGTCCTAAATTCTACAATTT
This sequence comes from Corchorus olitorius, assembly GCA_001974825.2. Lineage (NCBI taxonomy): Eukaryota > Viridiplantae > Streptophyta > Magnoliopsida > Malvales > Malvaceae > Corchorus > Corchorus olitorius. The sequence goes on from AWUE01023591.1 coordinate 14,556, forward strand.
CTAATTATTTGTTCTTAGGTTCCTAATTAATCACCTTAATATCTTAACTCCTTACTACCCAAGCCTAAAGTACACTTTTCCCACTTTTTTTTAGTTAAAATTCGTTTAATAGCTAGACTAATAATGCTAATTTAGCTTTGAATTAAACTGTGAGACACCTAATTGAACAAAATCAAACATAAAGGGTCACATTAAGCTAATCCAGGGGCCTATTCGCATGAATCTATGTGTTGTAATCCTAACGTAACATGAATCTAAAGCTTTCAGGGGCTAAATTGAGCAAAAACTTAACATTACACTTGAAATTAAAATAAAACGCCATATTTGTCAGAGCCTATAAATACCAACGTGTTTTTATTTTAGCAACTTACCTAAACCTAGCTTTAGATCTGCCGCCACTCACCCTTGACCGGAAATCGCCTCAACCTTCACCTCCACCGTGCCGGAGCTTCAAACGTCGTTGGATGAAGCTCAAACGTCGTCGGAAGCTTTCTTTTGCGAACCCCTTATCAGATCTGATGCTATCTTCCTCGAAACCCACCTCCAAATGCCTCGAACAGTCTCGACCCGAATGTAGTTTATGGTGTCTCGATCTCGGATTTTAACCGTCGGATGGGGCTGCTTTTCTGGTATATCTCTCTTCTCCCTTCACTCTTCCTCTTTACCGAAGTATTTTGGTAATATAAAGCCTAGATCTGAAAAACCTAAAACTGTTCCTGCTTTGTTGTGTTTTTTGAAGAAAAACTGGTAAGGGACCAACAAGAAGGCGATAAAGGGAGGACCTACGGGAAGCTAAGCTAATGCCATGGTAAAGTTCTCTTTTCTTTTTCTTTGGTTTTTTTGTTTGCTGCTATAGAACTTTGAAAGTAAACAGATATATATATTTTTTTGTGTTTTCTGTGTTAATACTATAGAACTTTAAAAGAAAAATATCAAGCTTTTTTCTCTATTTTTTTTGTTACCAGAAAAGGAAAACTAAGGTTTTACTGTGTGTTGTTAGAAAGGAAAAACTAGGGTTTTTTCTTGGAATCCCTGTCTTACTGTGTAAGGTGGTGGGTTTTTATACTAGCATGGTGTTCTGTTGATCAAAGGTCAGGGGATGGCTTTCTCCATCCAATGGTGTAGAAAAAACCATGTGTGCATGTCTCTGATTGGTAGGTTATTTACTGATGTGGCTTTTTGGTGCATATGTGTTTTTTCTTGCCCCATACTGACATGTATTGCTTGTGAATTTATCCTCTGCTTTCTTTTGGCATCCTGCACTTTGATTTTTTGGCTCACTGTTGTGTTGGCTTGAACTCACTATATGTATTGATTCTGAGTTTAAGTGTTTTTTTTTCTCTTGATGACACCTGTCCCTTTGAATTGCATTGCATCGTAATCTAATGGTTGTTGGTGCATTTAAGATTCCTGTTACTTTGATCACATATGTGTCTGATAACTCTGCAAAGTATTTGAGATGATATCTGGCTGAGCTGACATGGATTTATATATTGTCCTCTTGTGCTGAGATGGTCAAGGCCAATTGGCTCATACTTCTGTCACAATGACCTGTCTTTTTACCTCGCTCTGGTTCGTTTACTGCTTGTGCCTGTCTTGTGCATGCTTGTGGGAGACTTGTGTCTTAATGACATTTTTCTACTGTACTTCCTATTTTGAACTTGTGGTACTTCCTCCTTTACTGGCCATTGGATTTGCCACACCCTTAGTTTGTATTCCTTTTTAACTGTGGAGATGTGCTTTCTGACTCCAATCTTGTTTTGCTTTGTGCACTGGATTATTTTGAGAGATAAATTTCTATATTACTGAAACTTGGTCAGCAAGTTCATGCTTAATTCCTCTGTTAATCCATTTTTCAGTTTGTCTTCTTTTGTTAAGTGCTGCTAATGCCTCTGTTTTGTCTCCTTGAAAGGGTTGCTTTAAAGACTACCAGGGCTGAGGTGGCGAGGGGGACCATCGAAGCTTGGTCCCCCAAAGCCCAAAAAAGATAAGTATCCTTAAAACTTTACCTTTTCATTTTTACTTTCATTTTGCTGTTGGTCATGGCACTAACTACTCATGTATTTGTCTTTGCAGGTGGCTTGAATATTCAATTAAGAGCGGCAAAGGGTGGATTAGGGAAGAAGATGTAATTTTGCTTTTATTTGGGCATGTAATTCTTGTATTTCCTGTAATAAAACAGACTGCAATTTATGTATGTTCTGCATTTTCCCATATAGTTCCCATATTGCTTAGACCCAAAAAGGCAATAGGCTCAAAAGGGCACCGGCCCAAAACAGAAAGGTTCCCCATGTGTCCCACAGAGAACAAGCCCAAAAAGTAATACCAGGCCCGAAATAAATGACCAATAAACCCAAGAGGAAATGAGATAAAAGCAAGGTTGGCCCAGCTACTTAAAAGTGATACCGCCCAATGAGGAAAGAAAAGAAGATTTGGGCCTGAATGTGCATGTCCCCACTTTGGGCCTTCCCACAAACCCCAAGACCAAAGCATCCCAAGACTCCACAAATAGGTCCAAGACCCATCGTTAGTCCATAAGCAGCCTGAATACAATTAAAAGGAAAATTAAAGAAACCTACCAAAGAAAGGGGTCATAAAGAAAAATGAAAAGGACTGGACCAAAAGAAAAAAAAAGAGAGAAGACCACTTAAATCATTTTGAGCAACTTGGACCGGTAGAAAACTAAATGAAACTGATAAAAAGTTTTAAATAAGAAAATGGGTTCTAAAATTAGAAAGAAAGGATATTGCCTATTATATGCTAAAAAGAAAGAGATTGACAAAGGGCTTAACCAAGAGTTTGGGCCTAATTAAGATTGAAGATTGAAAAGGTTAGGGCTTTATTAAGTTTGAAGAAAGGTTTTACTAACCTAGCAAAAATAGTGTTTCTACAACTGCATCCATACTTTCAAAATAGCCAAGCACTCATTTATTTTAGTTCAAAATATTGCACCAGCAGAGAAACCAATTCCAATTGCAGCGACAAGGAAGGCAGAAACAAACAAATTGTAATAAGGGAAGAGTTAACCTCGTTGGTGGCAGCTGATTGGTTAGTGAAACAACTTGTCTCCGAGATTGGTCTAGCTCAGCAAACCATACAAAAAAAGACTTCACGTGAGCCAAAATTCAATTGCAAGAGAGAAAGAAAGCAGTAGAGACAAAATGGCAAAATAAAAGTAGACACAACAAAGCAAGCACCTCGACCTTTCGTGCAAATACACAAGCACAGCTCTGTTACACACTACAAACATACTAACCACTGCCACAACAACAACTGAGCCCAAACAAAAATGGAACAAACAAACAAAGGGCATTTCTTTCACTGCAAAGTGGGAATTAAGAGAGAGACAAGAGAACTACCTTCTAACCTGTCACCCTCTGATAGGCTCAGATCCCAAATGGAGGATGACGATTGATCCACCTCAAGAAGCCTGGAAGGATAGAAAGGGAACTCAGTCCTTAGAGCAAAAAGTCCATGAGACATTAGATAAAAAGATGCAGAGAGTTAACGAGGGGAGGAGGGCTGTTTGAAAAAAAAAAAAAGAGGAAAGAGGAGAAAAAGGGAAGCCAAGTTTTTCCATAGTAGGTTGGTGGGATCCTGACAACAACCCAAAAAATATAGAAAAGAGGAGAAAATAGGTTTAGAGGGTTCATCATTTTTTTTTGAGTTCGGAGTTCTGGACAACAAAAAAATACACAGAAAAAAGTTGAATAAAAATAAAAAAACAGAGGGTGGAGGATATAAAAATACAAGAAAAATACAGAAAAAGAAACCGAAAAAAAGCTTCCTAAGTTCAAGTTCATTGAGTGATCATTCAAGAGAAAACCAAAAAAAGATTCCAGAGGTTCATCATTTAAAAAAAAAGAAGGGAAACCTAAACCGGAAAAAAAGAAGCTTTTGGGAAGGGAGTTTTATCTCCAAAGAAAAGAGAGGAAGCTTTTTTTGAGAGGTCCGCCGGGGGGGGGGGGGGGATTGATACAGACCGGTTTCAAAAAAAAATGCAGAGGTCGTAGCATTTTTTTTTTGAGTTGGAGCAGAGAAAAGAAACACAAAAAAAAGAGTTTGGGGGTTCGATAAAAAAAATTGGGGAGAAGGTCATAGCTTCGGGGTAGTTCATAGTATTGTGGCAGTAGAAAAAATACAAAAAGAAAAAATGAAAAATAGAAAAAGATGCAGAGATTTCGAAAAGGACTGACCTTGGGAGATCTCTACAGTTCATTTGATTTGCCTTCCTCTTTGTCTAATTTTCTAGGGTTGTGATTTGTTTTGGGATGCAAAGATTTGGAGGTAACTGTTTCGAATTGGTAAGGGGTTTTGGTTCGGGTAGTTTCTAGGTACAGTACGCCGGAGTTTGGAGGTTCATCCACGGCGAATCGCTGGAGTTTGGGAGGTTGCAGCGCCGGTATTTGGTGAGAGAGAGAGAGGAGGAGGCGTCGAGATAGCTAGAGAGAGAGGAGAATCGAGAAAGTGAAGAAGAAGAGAAGGGGAAAGCAAGGAAAGGGTACTGATGGCCTAAACGACGCCGTTTGGAGTTATATGGTTTGTAACCCTCTCAATTTGGTCCCCAACTTATTGTTTCTTTGATCAATAGGTCCCTGCCTGAAATTTCTTTTAATTAAGTTTAGAACTAAAAATAAATAAGTTGATTTAATTTAATTCCCACTAAAATTTCAAAGATAGTCTTATTTAAATAAAAAAGAAATAAAAATATAGGAGAGAACTAATCTAAATATGAATAATTTAGGTTCAAGTTACTTTAATTTGTTTTTAAAAAAGATATATCATTTGCATCCACGTTTATTTCCATAAAAATTGTTGCAATTTATTATTGTCATGAAAGTTAATTAAAATGATCCGATAATGAGATGCTGGATTGGGACTTGGACAGTTGTTGTCAATCTCAATTCATCGTTCCTAGGCTTGGAACATTTCAACGGGGGTCTTACCAGTATGAGTGGAAGGCACCCAGACAGTGTTCCTCGTATAATTACTCGGTAAAACTTGCATTAACCAGAATTCATGCATCATGTGCATTCATGCATATAGAGACTAGAATTAATACATGTTATTAAAATTCAAGATTAAAATGTGACACTTTGCTTTCGAAAACTCCAAAAACTCAAAAAGATTTGTGTTTGTCATTGTTCTCTTCAAGTTTTTAAATTAAAGCCAAGAGTCAACTTCTTTTTTTTCAAGGAAATGAAATAGGGGATAAGAGATTGATCGAAGGGTCTGGTCTTTTCTTTTACAACCCAACAATTTTTCTAAAAAACTCAAAACTCATTTGTACATGTGTAACTTTGTTTTCAAAATCAAACAAAGGATTTACTTTCTTGAAATTATTTAAAATTTAGGAATAATGGCAACCAATTATAGAAACCCACAATTAGTTCTAGGCTAGACAGTGCTGTCGTTTGATAGGCGCTGTGGGGGTGCTGATCCTTCCCCACGCGTACGCGATTCCCGAACCTTTAAAACTCTGGTTAGAAGACCGTTTATTAGGTTTAGTATTGCCTTTGCCAAGCTTAGGTTAATATTAGACTTAATAATCCGATAGGTGGCTAATCACACCTAGGTTAAAAAAAGATTAGTGGCGACTCCCCGTTTTTTAAGTTGTTTTGACAGAGTCCCCGGACTCGAACATTATGACAGCTTGGCGACTTCACTGGGGACAGTTAGAAAGTCAAACTGGATACTGGTTTAGAATTAACTAGGGTTTTTGGTATTTGGTTGTTTGTTTCTTGTTTATTCATGTTGTTTCGTGTTTATTTGTGTTTACATGCTTTGTTTATATTTCGTATATTCTGTCTAATCTTTGCTCTGCTCTATTTTTCCTTTGGGGGTAGTTTAGTGATTTGGGATGGAGTGGTCAGTAAAGGTTTGTATGTTCCTTCACACACGCACTAACAAATTGCATTTGCATTGCATGAGCTTATACCGGAGCTCTAACCATTTTAGGAGGAGGCAAAGTAGCCAGCCCTCGTGTGACGACAGTCACCGTGCGGGTTTTTAGTGAAACACCTCCACTCAGACTGAACCCTTTTCAATGAGCCTATAATGGGCGAGGATTGGGGGCCTTACTAGCCTATAGTGGGTGACAGTAAGGATAATTTGGGAACCTTTAGATCAAATGTGAATCCTCACCCAACATATAGATTCCTGAGAGATATCCAGCTCAGTTAGAGCCAAACCCGGGAGGATAAAACCAAGTAGACAAAAGGAACATTTCTTACCTTCGCTATCTCGTTTTTTGTAAAATTGAATCGTAGAGTGAGTAATTGCATTGCTCGCAATAGGTGAACCAACCTGCCCCAAGGCGACATACTTGCCAAGTTTTCGGTGGAAAATATTTTTAAGAAAGCAAGTAGGGCATTTTCTTTTAAGGTTATTTTTAGTTATTTGTCCTTTCTTTTATATCCTAAATTACTACTGACACTCTTTTTTGTTTCTTATTTTCCGTTATCATGCATTTCATGCATTCGTAGGGCTTGCCGGATTACAATCGGGATAAAAGATGCTTGATTAAGTCGCAAGAGCCCATGACAACCATTCCATATCCAAAAGAAATTCACTCACAAGGATTCAACAAGACAAAACCCACCAACCAAGAAATTCAGTCCAAGTTGCTATCAAATAGAAAACCTTTGTTGTACCTACAATAGAAACCTTGTACTGAATATTTTGTAATATGTTGAGCCTTATTTTGAAAGCCTTAATCAAGTATCTTCTATTCCAATTATCCTATGGCAAACATTTAGATACTGTGCATAACTCTTTTTGTTTTGCAGGACTGCATCATAAAGATCATGACATTATTGTACTTTCCCATGCATTCATATCTTGCAATATCTTACATCATATGGTTAACAGTGCATATTCATGCATTTGCTCATCAACATAGCTTGCCCTGTCATACACTTTCTTCAAGCATCCATGCCATTCCATCATGAACTCATACGAACATTCTTGCCATTTCCGAGACTTCATGTCATACATTCAAGCATTCATCTTGCATTATCACCACCATTTGTAAGTTAATACACTTTTTGTACATAGTTTGTCTACCTAGATCATTTGTAAAGGTTACTTATTCAAGGTTTGTCCCGTAATTCAGATTAGTAGGGAGTTATAGATATTATTCAAGCATGGGAGATTGGGTGGAATCTCGAATCCAGCATTTGGAGCATAATCAGAGGCTTATGGAAATGAGGATAAGCGATCTAGAAGACATGCAAGAAAGAATGGCGTATGACATGGATGAGCTGAAAAGGCAAGTTGTTAGGATGGTGATGAACAATGGCAATGAGGAAAGGGTCAAGGAACCTCTTTTGAATACATCAGCGCAACAAACTCATCCTGAACCAGGCTATGGCTCAAACCAGTTTCCAGATTTGGACAAAATTGCGAAAAGGATGGATGAATTTGCCAAGCAAATTGAGCAACTCAAGGGTTACGTGTCAAAGGTGGAACCTTTTGGAGCAATGCAACCAAAGTAATGCCCACCATCTAAATTTGCCTTTCCACCCCGCACCACCTTTATATACTCCGAATACCAGATCTTGGGGAAACCTTCCAAACCCTCACCAGTACCCACCTCATCCACAGTAGAACTTTCAATCATCTGCCCAAGTGCCAAAACCTCCGCCAATCACTCAGCCCACAAGCTCAAGGAAAAAGTTCAAAAAGCCACTAAGCCCAATTCCAATCACTTTCACGGACTTGCTTCCCCAATTAGTGCAAAGAGGGCTACTTGAAGTAAAACTATCCCCTGTGTGCCTTGAAGCCAGCCTACCCTGACTGGTATAAAAGTGATGCCCACTGCGAATATCATTCTGGAGTTGTAGGTCATTCCACAGAAGATTGCACAAGACTGAACAATGACGTGCAAAGATTGATTGATGGGGGAAAGTTAGCTTTTGAGCCAACAGGTACCCCAAGTTTCAGTACCAAGAACGGGTAGAAGTGGGGAGTTTGGTGTTGTTGATCTAATTCAAATCCCGATGTCTATGCCTAAGGACTTCTAGGGAGATTGTTTGGGCTTTCTTTAGTTACTTTATAGTCACTCTTGTACAAATTTAAGACTATGTTTGTAGTAGGATGTAATGGGATAATTGGTAATAAATGCGAAGTTTCTTTTTTCACTTGCTTATTTTATGTTACAAACATAGCCCATCATCCATGCACCATTGGCATCGTTTCACCACATATACATATTGTGGGAGCCTTTTTGTGGGAATGTGAGAAAGGCCTGGTTCGGCTCATTATGGACTCAAGCCTAGCCCAAATCTCTCCAGAAGAGGAGCTGGGTTGCGCAAGATGAGACCCAAGATGCTGCTGCCCAAGCAATCGGTAGTGCGGCAGGAAAAACCAGGAAAACTCAACCTTCGCAGGGAGCAATTGACGCTGCAGGAAAAGGACAAAACTCAGTTTTTATATCGCAGAACTGAGGAAGATGAAAAAAATAAAATGAATCAAATGCTATTTATTGATTTCAGAACATATAGGAAACAAATTGGAAGTGGGATTTGGGGGAAAAAGGAGGAAGAATACAATGAGAGCAACGAAATCAAAACACAAGCCATTGACAGTAGAGGAAAACACTGACTTGGAGAGGATGAGACTGATTTCTTGCTTGTTGACTGGAATCCTTGAAGGATTCTTGGAAATACGATTGTGGAGTGATTCTTGAGAGTAGCCAAGAAGTGAGTGGCCAAAGTGGCTGAGAAATTGTTGTAAACAATCCTTCTTCTCCTTGTGTTACCCTTTTCGACGGTGGTGACCCCTCTTTATAGTGTGCCTCTTGTTCGGTCGGAAACTTTGTTCGGCTACCCTATTCGGCTCTTGCTTTTTGATTAATTCAGTGAGTAGCCTCTGGGTTCAAGACAAGGAATCTTTCGATTTGAGGAAGACAACAATTGGCACCTTCTTGCTTTGAAATCAGTTCCGTTTTTCATCAAGCATATGTCGCCATTGCCAATTTGCTTTTTTCAACAAGCTAGCTGGCTCCTCGCAAAGTCAAATTAACTTGGCTCTTGATTCCATCCTCTGCAACCCATTGATTTCCCCTTTGGTGTTAAGGAACAACTTCCAAGCATAGTTGCCCTCCCCAAAGAAGCTAATCAAGGGAGATTCTTTCTCCTTTTGCCTTCCATGCTGCTCCCCCCATTTTGTTTCCCCGCCTGTGGGCTTGGACCACAATTAGCTCCTACAAAGAGGATTAGTTAGTGAAAATCCTTTGCCATAAATAGATAAATATGAAGAAGTTTGAGTTAAGTAGAACCCTTCCCTTAGATGCTTTCCTCAGCAGGAAAGTCCGACATGCTGCAGCAGAGGATAAGGTTTTGTGCCCTTTGTCTTCACGTTTTTGGCTTGGTTATGAGGTGGCAAGGCCTCACCGATTTGGGCCCTTTTGGGCTTGAAAGAAAGCTTTAAAAGTAACAAGGCCCAACGTGGTGCACATGACTTGGGCCCTTGTTACATATATATAAGATAGGACTTTGATGGCAAGGCCCATGTGTATATATATTATGGGTCTTTGCCATAAAGAGAAATGCCTCTGTGTTATATATGTTTTTGAAGACTTTGGAATAGAGATGCCCTTGTGTTATATATGTGTTTGGGGACTTTGATATAGAGATGCCCCTGTGTTATATATGTGTTTGGGGACTTTGATATAGATGCCTCTATGTTATATCTGTGTTTGAGGACTTTGATATAGAGATGCCCCTGTGTTATATATGTGTTTGGGGACTTTGATATAGATGCCTATGTGTTATATATGTGTTTGAGGACTTTTGAATAGAGATGCCCCTGTGTTATATATGTGTTTGGGGACTTTTGGTCATTGGGTAAGAGAGGTGGGCTTTTCTGAGGTACTTGTGGCCCATTTACCCAATGTTTGTGTATGTGTTTTGTTGGGCCAAAAGAAAATAGAAATGGATAAGAGATAGATTGGCCCAACCTTTGAGTGTGTGTTGAGAGGATTTGGTGGACTTGAGCATTCCCGGTTTTGGACCCTAACACATATCATCATCAAGCATCCTATGCATAGACTATATCAAATCCAACGAAAGAGAGATCAATATTAATGCTCTCTGGAGGGAAGGCTTCTTCCTAGTTAGGCCATGCCTAGGGAGACGATTGATGGGGTCCCTAGTTGATAAGGATCTAAATGTCATTTCTTTGCTGCTTGGCAGATAAAATGACAAGTCCTTAGGATATCCCATCTTCCACAGGAATCATGGACGCGATTGATCAAGTTGACAAAATAGAGCAAAATCCAGGACAGACGAGGCAAGTGCCAGAAACAACACAGAGAAAGTCGAGCTTGACACCAATATTTCGAAGCACGGAAGGACACTTGAATGAAACGCAGAAGGATGTGTATGAACTGTTGGATAAGAGGCTGAAAAAGATTGAGGGTGCTAACTTATATGGATCTGTGCACCCGAAAGACCTTTGCTTGGTTTCTGATCTAACCATTCCGTCGGGATTCAAAATGCCTAAATTTGACAAATATGATGGAGTCGGTTGCCCCAAGACACACTTGACCATGTATTGTCGTAGGATGACCCCGTACATCCATGATGAGAAGTTGATGATCTTTTGCTTCCAAGATAGTTTGACATGGAGCACAACCAGGTGGTATGCGCAATTGGATGCTAGTTGTATTGGTACGTGGGAGAATTTGGCAAAGGCATTCCTTGCTCACTACAGATATGTGATGGAAACAACACCCAATCGTACAACACTCACAAAAGTGAAGATGAGATCAGATGAAAGCTTCAAAGAATATGTAGTGAGATGGAGGAATGTGGCGATGCAAGTTAAACCTTCTTTACCTGAAAAGGACATGATAGACCTTTTGGTTCCAACACTTACAGATCCATATTTCGAAATGATGTTTAGCAATTGGCCAGATGGTTTTACCAAACTCATTCGCATTGGAGAGACGATTGAGGATGCCATTCAAAGTGGAAAGATTGTGGTTACTTTGGAAAATGATAAAGGACAGAGAAAGAGGAAAGGAAGCGAAATGGGTGAGCATAGCTATATTGGGTTTATAGATCGAAATGTGAAGCATGACAAGTTCATACCTCGAAAGAAGGCCTGAGCTGCAAATCAATCTGAGATTGATCAATTGTCGATCCCAGTTGCTGATCTCCTACCACTACTGGTCCCAAATCAACTTATCTCTCCAATAGCCATGAAAACAGTTCCTAACCCATCAGCCAGAAGCTATGACTCGGACAGTAAATGTGATTATCATATGGGTGTTGACAAAGGACAGAGAAAGAGGAAAGGAAGCGAAATGGGTGAGCATAGCTATATTGGGTTTATAGATCTAAATGTGAAGCATGACAAGTTCATACCTCGAAAGAAGGCCCGAGCTGCAAATCAATCCGAGATTGATCAATTGTCGATCCCAGTTGCTGATCTCCTACCACTGCTGGTCCCAAATCAACTTATCTCTCCAATAGCCATGAAAACAGTTCCTAACCCATCAGCCAGAAGCTATGACTCGGACAGTAAATGTGATTATCATATGGGTGTTGTTGGGCATTCAACAGAAAGTTGCAGGCAACTAAAGGAGAAAGTTAGGGACTTGATCAAGAGTGGTACACTGACTCCTGAACTTCTCGGGCAATGGAAGGCCGCCTAGCTTCAAATCAATCAAAGGAAGAGATGAAAACTTGTAAAAAGGGAAAAATTTTCGAAACTTTGAAACCCCCATTACATGAGCATACAATGTGCATAACATTTTGAAATTCAATGATGTTTTAATATTTCTGCTAGTCTAAATTATTCTCTCTTGTTTCGGTAATCTTTGTAAACGAAAGTAAAAAAACTATCTTTTTGGAA
>AWUE01023592.1:0-16911 GCA_001974825.2 Corchorus olitorius
CATACACAAAATACTTAGAGTTATCCCAAATACATACCCAAATACAGAAATATTCAAACAGCCATAGAAACTATCCAGAGATTACAAATCAGCCAACTCAGGGTTATCCATCAAATGAAAGTAAAAGCAGCAGTCTTGTTGCGCTTGCGGAGAAAAACAGGGATGCAGTCATGATTCACAACATTAGCAAGCCTCTTCTTATGATCAGCTTCCGCTTCCTCAATGGTCTTCTTCAGAATGGTCACACGCTCTTCACATTGCTCCAACTCTTCCTTTAACTTGTTGAGCTCTAGAGCATGCGCCTTATCCTTCTCCGCTTCCGGAGAAGAGTGTGCCTTGCGACCACAGAAGATTTGGGCCAAGAAGTAGACATGTTTCTGGAAGGGTTCAACATGAAAGCAATGTTCTTTGGCTCCCCTGATGGCGTCCCTTCAATCGAAAAGCAAAGACTCTATGATGTCGCTTATAGTTGTTGTCTCCATGTCATACAAAGCATTGCAGAGCAGTCCAAAAGCGAAGGTAGCTCATGCTGAGAAGGCTCCAATATTAGCAAGAAAGTCTGGATATGCCTTCATGATCCTATCGGCAGTGGGTTTCAAGTGAGAAAACACAGCGAAAGGAGTGTTCTCCACCTGAACCATGGTGCCACCCTTGCTCATATAGTCAAAGAAGTAAGAACTTGGGCGAGAAGCTTTGCCCACCAAGTCATTCAGCAAGGTCCGATAAAGAATCCTCTCACTTCCTTCATTATGTCCTGCTGCACTACTAGTACCAGCTTCATCAACAACCTTGGCATTTCCTGCGAATAACCAATGGCAAAGGTTTCAGAAACCACATCAACAAGAAGAGGGAAAGATGAGAACGCAGAAAGAAGTGGGGAGAGACTCACCACCATCAACGATGTCAGTCATCTGAGTGCTTTCAATGGAGGGCATTTTAACTGTCTGCTCGGATGGGGTAATCTTTTCCTCCACACCAGTACCGGAAATAGGGTCAGCATCGAAGGGCTTGGGAACGCTTTGGGGATCCTGCCTCACTATCTCGGCATCCTCCATAGCGAGATCCAAGGGCTCATAATCTTCATCGGAGTCCCCCACTTCACCAGCGCCTTCGTCTAAGCTTTCAGCTAACTCGTCAAAGTCATCGGCCTCCTCATCACCCTCTGAGCCGGCATCAGAATCGGCATCCATATCTCCCTCCTCCTCAAACAGGACAACCTCAGGTTCCTCTACCACTTTCCCTTTCATCTTCCTATTTGCAAATTGGAGAAAAGGAGAAATGGGTGAGTCTAAATTTCTGAAGCCTTGGAGACCCATCTCGCTTATGAATGGAGTCTAAGGGAGGAAATAAGCTCACCTGGGCCTTTCAAATAAGGATCGTCGATGCTTTTATCGGCTTCGCTAGCAGCTTGGTTCAGATCAAAGTCTAAAAACAGATAAACAAGGGGGAAATAGGTATTTCTTTTCTACTCAAATAGTATAAAAAAGAGAGAAAAGAAAGGAAGACAAACCTGCCCCGACCAAACCAGCACTTCTAGCGGGCACATTTTCCTGCGGAGGTACAAAAGAGCTTCAGAAGCTAGTCCCAACAGGAAGAAGAAAAAAAAAAACAACTGGAGCTATGGTCAGAGGAGTACCTTAATCACAACAGCTGATGATTCTTGAGCATTCTTGATCTTGGACCGGGTGTCATAAAACTTGGTTACAACTGGCTTAGAGGGAGCGACATGGGGCTTAGCAGATAGGGCTTCAGCAAGAACCGTGGCAGCAGCCGAAGCTTCCTCAGTAAGGCTTGCCAAGGTCTTGTACTTCTTCTTAGAAGAGTCAGAATCTGCGGTTCCCTTCTTCTTTGTTCCCACAGCCCCTTTTGGGGGAATGGGCTTTCTCGACACAGCCTTGTTCAAAGATAGCAAGATCGCCACAAGATGAGCGTCATCATCAGCAGTTCCAAGGGACATCCTATTCCCTAGATGTGTCATTCTCCACCTCTTAGCGTCTCGGTCGGCGAACTTCCCAATGCCGCCATGGGCCAAGATGTACGTCAGAGGAGGATAAGGTAAATTCCCGTAAGCAATCCAATGGGATCCTTTCGTTTGAAGACACCAATGGTGGGATGCCGAGTCATATATGTCTTGAGTATAGAATGGTTGACAAATCGAGGATTCCCTACCCGATTCGGAGGCAAAGGAGTAACGGTTGAAGACCCAGCTTAATGAAGGACCGCAAGGCGACACAACAGTTTTCCTAATGTTCAATCATGGCAGGAACCATGATGGGCCTAGCCGCAGGACCCATGAACTTGAAAATCCTGCCATTCTGAAATCTGTCAACTTGAAAGGCAGTAAGGAACCTCCTAATGGCCACCTCCCAAGGGTCAGCAGGAAAGGCGGCAATGGGAACCCCTTGATCAAATCCAAACTGTCTCAAAGCAAACTGGGGGCTGTAATTCAGAATGCCCCATACTCCAGTCAGAGATAAATAGGGGATCATAGAAGGAGTGAAGCTAATGACAGCCTCAACTTGAAGTGTGTCGGATGCTGTAACATTCACTTCACAAAAGCTCGAATCAGAAGCAGCAGCAAGTTGCTCACTCACAGGAGGAACCAAGATATGCGATGGAACAGAAGGTGAAGCCGCAAATCGAGTATACGGTTTAAAGAGGAAAGCAGCATGAGTGTCAAACAGTGAATGGATTCTCGATTCAAGGCGAGGATTCTTGTTTACCCAGCCACAGATTCTGGGAAATTGCCGCAAAGAGAACCATCAAATTCCCATTCGGAGCTGTAATTGTCACTCATGGTCTTTTTATCCACAAACTCTAGGGCCAATTTGGGATAATGCTCCCAGACAAAGACCTACAACAAAGGAATACTCACAAAAGTCTCGATTGTGTAGCGACCAACACCTCGAAGTTCATCCTCAAGAAACGTGTCCAAGTGGTGATAAAGTGTCCCCAGAACCAATGGAGCCAAAGGCGCAGAGTGGCCGCAGGAAATCTTCACAACAAGAGGGGCAAGCTCAGCCATAACTCTGTTGTAAGGATAGCCTCCAAAGACAAACCTGCTCAGCCACACCAAGATGAAGGCAGCCCTCCTCACTCCAACATCCCATTCACGACTAGCACAAGTGACATGATCTATCCAAGTGGAGTGCAATATGAAATGCTCATCACGCCACTTCTTTTTCGGATATCGTTTGGTGAGGGCAAGATTGTCCAGCAGGCCGGTCAAGATTTTAACCTCCTGCGGGGTTGGTTCAATGAGACGAGGATCAACGTCACCAATGATAGGAAGTAAAGTAATGGCGGCCACATCCTCAAGTGTCACGGTGATCTCGCCGAAAGCTGTGAGAAAAGTATGGTGCCCCACATGCCATCTACGGGCAAGGAAGCCAATAAGTTCGGGATCGGCAAAGAAAGAATGGCGCCGCGAGAGGGAGAGGGCATCAAAGACACGAGCTTTCTTCATCAAGGCTCGGAAGTTCGGATCTGAAAGCTCTCGGGTAACCCACTCAACCCAGGCATTATTATCTTTAAGAGTGCCGCAGGAAAATGATGTGACCAAGGGAGTAGTGGTAAAATCCCCCCTACGGATATGAGACCAAGATACCGAGTCAGCATCCAGCAGGATCGGGGGATCTTCTGTTCCCGCGGTGTATTCCTCGAGCAAGTGGTAGAAATTTCTAACTGCACATGTTGACTATCCCAACAAATCCACAAACCACCCAAAAAACCAACATGTCAAGATCCAAATTCGAATTGGTTCCTGGTCTTGGTCAGAGACCACTGTGTTCTCGCCGGCGGTCCAACAAAGAGGCGAAGTAGTGGTATCTTTCTTTCCATTACGAACGACACGCTTCGTGGACCCAAGCGCATCAATTTTCGCAAAATGCAGCAGATCATCATCAACCTCGACCCAAGCATCGTATAAGAGTGCTGGGATTTCTCATGCCTTCTGTTTCTTCCTCTCTCGTTGAGCGGGAATGGCTAAAAGGAGAAAAGAAAGAGGAAACCCAAAGAAGATTAAGATCCCAACATCAATGGGACATACCAAACAACCAAAGAAATCAAGGCCAGAAAAGAGAGAGAAATCGTACCCATTGTATGCCGCCACCTGAGAAGGACGCCGGCATGAAAGTTGTAGGCCAAACACGGTGACTGCAAGCACGCAGTGGGATGAGCAATAACAACAACACAACTCTTAGAAAAGGCAAAATCACAAGAAAGGAAGGGAACCCAAACCTTTCAAGACGGGAGTAAGGTCGATCGGAGCCAAGGGCCACAGCAAACCTCCGACGGAAAAGATGAAGTACGTTGAAAAAGAAGAAGAGAAAAGGGCGCAGAAGAAAACCAAAGCCTTTTGCTTTTCCAAAGTTCAAAACCAGAAAATGAAGACCATCCAATGGTGAAAGGAACAATATATAGAGGGAGGCCCGCTGATCAAGACTAATAGGATAATGGAAAGACACCAATAAAGAGAGAAAAGAGGTGTCTGCCCAACAGTTTATCCCAAAACAAAGTCTTTCCCAAAAGGAGTCTCTTTGCATATTACGAAGTACCCATGAAGAAAGCACCTTTTCAGAAATCATTGCAAATAGAAGTTGCGGAGCTCCAAGTGCAGAATCGAAAAGACCTCTCTGCCAATAGGCCTTTGAAAAAGAGAAGTCTACAACAAATGGGTGCAATACAACCTATCACGTGCTGCAGATACCCGCCTAATTCAAAATTGCGTCCCCACCAGAAGGGCATGGCGATTCGGGTCGATTTTTGGCCCATGGAGGATTTGAGATTCAAGTTCCTGATGCAACAAGGAACTCTCACTCAAAGGGGGCTAAATGTTAGGGGCCAAAACCGGGAAGGCTCAAGTCCACCAAATTCTCTCCACACACACTCAAAGGTTTGGCCAATCTATCTCTTATCCATCTATATTTGTCCTTTGGCCAAACTAAACACACACACAAATATTGGGTAAATGGGCCACAAATACCACACAAAAGCCCACCTCTCTTTTACCCAATAACCAGAAGTCCCCAAACACATATATAACACAGGGGCAACTCTATTACAAAGTCCTCAAACACATATATAACACAGAGGCATCTATATCAAAGTCCCCAAACACATATATAACACAGGGGCAACTCTATTACAAAGTCCTCAAACACATATATAACACATAGACATTTATATCAAAGTCCCCAAACACATATATAACACAGGGGCATCTCTATTACAAAGTCCTCAAATACATATATAACACAGAGACATTTCTCCTTATGGCAAAGGCTCATAATATACATGGGTCTTGCTATCAAGGCATTTCTTTTTGGGGCAAAGGCTCATGATATATACACATGGGCCTTGCCACCAAATTCCTATATATATATATATATATATATACATATATGTAACAAAGGCCCAAGTCATGTGCACTACGTTGGACCTTGTTACTTTTGAAGCTCTTCCCTCAAGCCCAAAAGGGCCCAAAACGGTGGAGGCCTTGCTACTTCATCACCAAGCCAAGAACGTGAGGACAAAGGGCACACAACCTTATTCCCTGCTGCAACATGTCAGACTTTCCTGCAAAGGAAAGCATCTAAGGGAAGAGTCTTAGTTAACTCAAATTTCTTCATATTTACCCATTTATAGCAAAGGATTATCACTAACTAATCCCTTTTGCAGGCACTAATTGTGGTCCAAGCCCACAGGTGGGAAAACAAATTGGGGGGAGTGGAATGGAAGGCAAAAGGAGAAATAATCTCCCTTGATTAGCTTCTTTGGAGAGGGCAACTATGCTTGGGAGTTGTTCCTTAACACCAAAGGGGAAATCAACGGGTTGCAGAGGGTGGAATCAAGAGGCAAGTTATTTTGACTTTGAGAGGAGACAGCTAGCTTGCTGTAAAAAGCAAATCGGCGATGGCGACATGAGCCCGGTAGAACATGGTACTGATTTCAACGCAAGAAGGTGCCCACTGTTCTCTTCCTCAAATCGGAAGATTCCTTGTCTTGAACCCAGAGGCTCTTCACTGAATCAATCAAAAGCAAGAGCCGCCTAGGGTAGCCGGACAAAGCTTCCGATCGGGCAAGAGGCACACTATAAAAGGAGCTCACCACCGTCGAAAATGGCAACAACTCTAAGAGCAACTAAGAACTAAAAAGAGAGGATTCGGGAGAGAATTTCTACCACAAAATTTCCAGCCATTTACTTCTTGGCTACTCTCAAGAATCACCCCACAATCATATTTTCAAGACTCATTCAAGGATTTCCAGCAACAAGCAAGAACCATCTTCTCCAAATTAGTGT
Organism: Corchorus olitorius; assembly: GCA_001974825.2. Lineage (NCBI taxonomy): Eukaryota > Viridiplantae > Streptophyta > Magnoliopsida > Malvales > Malvaceae > Corchorus > Corchorus olitorius. Next base: position 6,302 of record AWUE01023592.1, read on the forward strand.
TTTCCTCTACTGTCAATGGCTTCTGTTTTGATTCCATTTCTCTCATTGTATTCTTCCTCCTTTTCCCCCAAATCACACTTCCAATTTGTTTCTCATATGTTCTGAAATCAATAAAGAGCTGTGATTCATTCCATTTCAAAGAAATCTGGGTTTCTGCTATTTTGTTCATCTTTTTCATCTTCCTCAGTTTTGCGATTTTAAAACTGAGTTTTGCCCATTTCCTGCCGCGTCAATTGCTCCATCCCACAAAGGCTGAGTTCCCTAGTTCTCTTCCTGTCGCACTGTTGTTTGTTTGGGCCTCAGCATCTTGGGCCTCATCTTGCGCAAACCCAGCTCCTCTTCTGGGGAGATTTGGGCTAGGCTTAAGCCCATAGTGAGCCAAACCAGGCCTTTCTCACATTCCCACAAAAAGGCTCCCACAGGGATCACCAGAGTTTCAGACAGATCACACACATCTCAAACCAGCTCCTGCAGCTACAAACTTGCTCCGCAAAAAACCAAGCCCAATGCTTATTTCTCTCAAAAAGCTCCGCGCTTTTCCTCTTGTTCATCACGAGTTCTGACTCGTTCTTCAATATTTCCTTGTTTCAATCTTGTCTCCGGACAAAAGAACACTCTTTTAGTGTTATTTCCTAGTTTCAATTTTGTCTCCGGACGTCAAAACACTGTATAATGTGTTTCTCTCTCAGCAATAACAATCCGTTGTTATTTTTCTCTCAAACTCAATCGAGAACAACTTGACGATGCAAATTTAGGAAGACTCATCTTGTGAATCCAATGATTTAAATATTCCGGTGTGACTTTCATCCAGTCCCCACAAATCGCTCTGATTTTTAAATTTGTTGCTCCGCGCAGCAGTTCATGTTTCCACAACCTTTTTGTCAATTTCAACAAATTGACTGGTACGCCCCTATACTGTCATAAAGTTTTTAACAAAAAAACTCTTCAAAAGATTTTTGGCGCAACAATAATATAATATATAATTTATTTATAAAGCCCCTTCTACCAAAAAAGAATTATAAAGCCCCCTATCGTTTTTTCCATTTTCATTTCTCTCTTGTTATGGCCGCATATTTTTCCAAGAACTTTGCTACTTGTCCTTACTATTTTTGCATTTCTTAAAGAAATATATATTTTATATTAAAAAATCATTATACGTGGGTCTATCAACTTATTAGTATTTCTTTATTCAATTTTAATAATTGTGATGTAGCCATCGGGTATATACTTGAGGTAAACTGCTGCACTTTTAATTTTGGTGGCTAGCTAGGGTTGGATCCCAAAAAGACTCAAAGTACTATAAAAAATAATTGTGATGCACAATCATAAATATTACTCCTAGGTGATGTTTGGTTCAGGGTATCTCAGATTTTTAGTGGGAATGTCATTCCCAGTAAAGAAATATTATCAGTATTCTTACCCAAATCTTATTTGGTTAGCCTATAGGAAATATAGTAGGAATATTTAATTATTTTGTTTGGTTGGCTTGGAACATTCTCACTTAGTTTAATCAAAATACAAAAATGCCCTTATTTGTCTATCAATGCTTTGTACCTAAATTTGTTTAAGTATAGAGAACCATACTTACATTTGAAAGCCATATCATATATATATATATATATATATATATATATATATTAAAACTGTAGACGTTGGAGAAAAGGAAGGTTATTAATTATTAAGAACTCTTCCTTCTGACAAGTGGCATGTGTCTCTTATTGCCATGTGTCCTTTATTTATATATTATTTTATTCAAATTAAATCAATTAAATTTATTAAAACTAACTATAATATGTAATCTTTCATTTTAGATCCAAAATTTTTTCCTAATTATTAAGCTATACTTAAATGTAAATTTCATTTTAGATCCAAAATTTTCTCCTAATTATTAAGCTATACTTGAATGCAAATTTCATTTTAAATCCAAAATTAACTCCTAAATTGTGGAACATTATAAATTACTACGTATAATCTTGTCTATATAAAGGCTTTCACTAACACTATCACACCTTATATTTTCATTTCACATTTTTCTACTACATCCTCTTTTGATTGTTATTAACATAAAATAATATATGTTGTTAAAACTTTATATTCATGTCAATCCAATTATCTCCATTATATAATTCTCAATAATATTAACCTTTCTTCTTTTCTTTTAATTTTCTGTTTTCTTCACTATTGATCTGTCCATTTCCCTTAATGTGCTTTATCTCCTTTGTGATTCTCAATAACTTTTTGTTTGCTGCGAAGTAGAAAAAGCGACCTCCATGGTATAGGCACAATTTATCAACTTGCTTTCAATTTGACAATCGAGATGAATCAATGGAATATGTATTTTTCCATTCTTACTCCTCCAATGCATCTTTTATTCATAGTCCAATTACTAATGACATCATAAATCTTTTGTTTCTTATTTTAAAAATCTTTCTATTACATCCATTTTGTTGGCCTCCATTTCAAGTTTAATACATTTGTTATATATATCGTCACCTTTTTCATTGTTTTAACATTAATTAATTTTAGAACATTATTTTTTATTAGTTGATTTTCGAATTACATGCTCTTGACAAAACACACACAATCCCTTTTAAATTATTGTACTCTCTTCGCAAAAAAAACCTTCTGTTTTATTTGAAAAAAACTTGAAATGGTTTAAAATAGTATATGTAAATAGTAATTGATAGAATCCCGTGCATATGAAATATCAGTACTTATTTTTCATTGGGAAAAAGTTGAATTGTGCTAAAAATATGTTTAATTAGTTTCCATAATTGTATTAGCAATTTTCAGGCCATCAAAAGCAAGAATATGGTTGTAATATTAAATGTTTTCTATCTTAATTCAATTCTTCAAAAAGTAAGGTAAATTAGAAAAGAAAAAAAAAACTTTTCTTTTTATTATAGTTCACTTCCTGATCCTCCAATTAAACGTAAGAGTATAATCTTCCTGTCAAATTAAATCAATTATACATCATAATTAATCAAATCAATAGTCAATCAATTATTATTTTTCAGTAATTATGTTTCAGTGATTTCAATCAATTAATTCTAAATAAACTTGGTCAAAATTAGTTGTGATCAATTTACATCATAATTAATTAAATTAAATCTATAATCAATCAATAATTATTTATCTTACATAAACAAGTCTATAAGATGATACTCCCTTTGTTACAAATTATTTGTCTCACTTAACCAATATATGCAGGTATTATTAAAAGTGGTTGAATTAGTTAAATGATCAATGCTCTCTAAATTTAGCCTCAAAAATTGTGCCAAATAACATTAGCCTAAAAAAATCTTCTTCTTATTTCCTATCTCTAAAAACTATAAACATGTTTTCAAAACTATTTAATGGGGTAGATTAGAAATATCACACCAATTAATGTTATCTTAATTTTCTAAGAGGACAAATAATTTGGGACAAAAGTTTGGAGAGAAGTGGGACATATAATTTGGGGCGAAAGGAGTATCAAAACTTTAATGCTATATATGTTTGGTAGGAAGAAAAGAAATCACATGGAAATAAAATAGGTAAGGAAAGAAAGGTAAAAAAAAAAGAAAGAGAAAAGAAAGTTGCACTTAACTTTTATTGTTTTTCTGGCTAAAAAAAAAAACTTGTATCATTTGGTATGAATTATGAAGAATGAAATAAAGGAAATAGCTTCATTAATGGCATGATTTTGTAACAATTGGTATTAATTACTTTTTCCTCTTATTAGGAATTTGATTTGATTTGAATATTTTCAACCCAAAATCAATTACTATTAATGTAATTTTCATTAATTAAGCTTATTAAAAATTGTTTTAAAAGTTTATAAGGTTTCTTAAAACTTTTAAAGTAAGGTTTCTAAAATCTTTATAAGCTACTAAAAAGTTTAATTAAAAAAATCTAATATTTTTTTTGGAATGATAGTATTACTTAAAGTCTTTACAAGCTATTACAAAAATTAGTAAGATTAGTAAAAGATCTTAGTAAGTTACCAAGAAAAATGTTACTAACAAGTATAACAAGTTTACTTTTTTTTACATTAATTTTAACAAGTTTAACAAGATTTACCTATGGAATTAGAAAGATTAACATATTATAAAATAAGTTTTTGAATTGTTTTTCATCCCCAGGCAACAATCGGGTTTAAAACTAGTATAAATTAAAAACTACATAAATAATGAATTAGACTAACAAATTGGGTTGAAAATAAAGACAAAAAATACTGATTTTCATAAACTAATAAATTTTTTTATTCCAATTAATTTTTTAATATTGATCTTCATTTTAACCCAATTAATCAAGCAATTTCATTATCTAAACTAACTTACAGTGTGTTTGGATAAATGTTTTGAGGGATCAGTAATGGACATGATAGGATGGGAAAGGAGAGGAAAGGAAGGGAAGGACCAATCCTTGTTTGGATTATTTAAAATATAAAAAGTAAGGAACATGAGGGATCACCTAACATTTAATAAATAAAAACTTTGTTGGTCCTTGTTGGTACTCCAATTTGGAGTACCAAAAAATGTGGACTTATAAGGATCAGGAAGGACCAAAATTGGTCCTCCAAAACCCATGGACCAAATCTAATTTCCAATCCAAACATGAGTCACTAATTAAAATGACCTCCCATCCCGTCCCGTCCCTTACTAGTCCCTCAATCCAAACACATTGTTAAGCTTTGCAGTAAGTAATGCGATCGATGGAAAATCTAAAAATACCAAAACACGAATTATAATAAGACTTTCGAACCTTCTGATCAATTGAAATATTGACTTGAACTAATTGACGTTACATAAATTACCAAATAACGCAGCCGATCACAATAATCATGGTCCATGTTAATAAAATTACGTGGATACAAAAGGATATTATAATCAATAAATAATACCATAATAATGTTTATAAAATCTACCCTATAAAACCACTTCTTTATAACTTGAAGTTAAAGTTGTAACTAAATTTTAATAGATATTTGGGGTTATCACAATTTTATCATTAGGGATTAGTCGTGTGTTAGACTAGAGCTATTTCCCTTTTAATCGGTTCAAATCTATTTATCATACATTTTGGACCAAAATGATCAAGTAAAAAGAAGAATCCAACACTTCAACTTGGGCTTTAGTGGACCCATTAAAATTACCAATGTTATGCTATTGGGTTTTAACCCAAGAGTTTCCATAAGATATTTTATGTGTTGGTCCCGAATGTGGTGTTAAAGGGGGGTGTTAAAGGGGGGTGAATAACCCACTTTTCAAAATTCTTTTCAAGTTCAGCAGATATTTTTACAGCAAAAAATGTTATTGCGATTAGATAGAGCAGGGTAACTAGTGAGAGCAATAGTTAAACTGACAGAGCAATAAACAACTCAAACGAGTAATAAATGAATGTGACAGAAGTAATCAATGAATAAGTGCACAAAATGAATAATGATAGCAGAGGGAGTAGGAGAGAATGAATGGCATGCAATAAAAGCTTTAAAGGCAGTATAACTAAAAGGGATTAGGGAAATCTTAGCTTGACACAATGATTTATAGAGGTTCGGTCCTCTTGACCTACGTCCTCTACCTTGGCTCTTCCAACCAATGATTTCAACCAATCCACTAATCCGATGTAGTTACGGGTCTACACCAAGCCGTTACAGCAATCAAGCTTCACCCAAGCTTGAAACAATACCGAGCTTCACCCAAGCTCAAACAAGTGCTCCCCGCACTTAATACAATCAAAGAGAATAAAGTTTGAAGTGTGTAAACCGATCCTAATGGATCTAAGTACATAGATTGAGTTCAAGGTAAGATTTACAAAGAAAAGAATTAAGAACAATATTGCAAAATCTAAGCAAATACAAGAGAAAAGAGTGTAGTACGGCTTAGTCTCTTGAGAGTTAATACTTTTCTTAGGCTTCTTGAATGCTCAAATCTACTTTCCAACGGTCATTTTTCGCCTTAAATACAAATCTGCCAAAACTAGCTGTTGCTGTGACCATTTGAATAGTCGTTATTTTGTCTTTTTCTGGCAGTGGCAAAAACTATTTGCCAAGTTGACGATCTTCATTAGTCCCACTAAAATGTGCTCCACAAATGTTGGCACTAACTTTGCTTCAATTGATTGCCTTCTTTATGTATGTGTATGTCAGTTCTTCATATGCATCTGGCATTAGTCCAACTAAAATTCAATCTTCAAATTGATGTGTTGAACTAAACCTTTTTCAATCTCTCTTGACATGTGCTTTTCATGAGGGCTTAATTTATAGCATGCTTCTTCTGTGATATTGAGCTTTATGTGGATTGGTTTGCGCATAACCATTCATTAAGTATATCACTCAATTTGTCACTGCACAATAGATAGCTTGATTAGTCTCACTAATGTTGAATGTTTTGTTATCATCAAAAACCCATGGAGTTCAACATTATGAAGGGAAAATTCTGTAATATTTTGTGTTTTGGTATTTTTGTAGTTTAGATGAAAGTCAAGGGTAAAGGAGTTCGAAAATTAAAATAATTGAGGGTAACAAAGGAAGTTTCAATGGAAAGGAGTGGGAAATGTGAGATTACCTGAATTCAAAGTGGAATAATATACCCACTAATATTCTCACTTGAGTGAGAATGTAGTGGGAATGTCATTTCCACTGTGAATCTGATCCCTTGAACCAAACTAGGGAATATCACATTCCCAACAACACATTCCCACTTGATACCCTGAACCCTTGATACCCTGAACCAAACACCACCCTATTGTTTCATATTTAATGTCCATCTTACTATTTTGGGATGTTTCAAAATAATACCTACTTTCCAAAAAATAACAAACACTTTTACAAACTCATGGGAATCGCCACTTCATATCACTAACTTTTTATGGGACTCGCCATTTCATATCAGTTGATCAGTATAATTGTAATGGCTAATATCTACTTTCTGAAAATAACAAACACTTTTACAAACTTATGGGACTCGCCACTTCATATTACTAACTTTTTACAAAATGATAGCACTAACTTTTTATGGGATTCACAACTTCATATCACTTTATAAGTATATAATTGTAATGGCTAATTAGCCTTTTTGCGTCCTGAACTATGAGACACACTTTCCCCCTAAACTATTTTTGTGACAATGTGCCCCTAAATTTCCTAAATTTTAGACAATTTGTCCCTTAGGTAAGTTGTCTTGAATTGGAAGTTTATAGAGATAACTATCCTAAATTTGGAAATTCATGGGTCAAGTTGTCTCGATTTGAAGTTAAGGGGGCAAAATGTCCTTGGCATTATAGTTCATGGGGCAAAAAGGCTAATAAGTCTAATTGTAATGAATCTACTTATATACCAAATTTCCTTAAACTTTGTGCCATTTACAAAGTGTACATTCAATTCAGAACAAAGGGTTTTGTATTAACGCCCGTTTGGTCGAATATAATGCGCTCAATGCCTCTTAAGAAAGTTTTCGGGTTCGAGTATTGTGAATAGAAAAAATAGGTATTGGGAGAGGTTCCCCTAATTGGGGTCCGATGTGGCTTGACTCCAGATTAGTCGGTGACTAATGTGACTACTGGATACCAGGAGGCTCATAACAAAAATCTTTTAATTGTTTGATATTGACACGAGACGAGGTCTATGGATAGAATTTTTTTTGGTTCCCCATCCAGTATCCATAGCTTTGCTTTGACTAATCTGGATCCAATTCACGTCGCGCATTTGGTTTCAATGGATGAGTCTACCAACGACGACAGCTGCATAAACAAGGTCTCGAACCTGAAAACTGTTTCAGTTGGAACAAGCCTTTTACGACTTCATCCAACCCCTCGTTGGTGGACTATGGATAGAATGAAATGACAGTTTATGTATAAAGCTACTATTGTAAAGTACATTGTTTAACACTAAATTATACCAATCCGAGTTCAAATCTTGATAATTTCTAATATAGGGAAAGATGATAAGTTTTGAAATATAAGTTTTGAACCAAATTTATACACAAACTTCTTTTGACATTATTACCTAAATTATTAGTAATGTTTATGATGATTAAACTTGTCCTAAATGCAAGAAACTTAGAGCAAATTTGTTTTCTACCTATTGCTTTCTTGTGCAAATTCTTGGTGATATTACCTAATTATCTTTGTATGGTTGGATAAGAAACTTCTATAGTTTGACAAGTTAGGAACATTAATGTAAACTAGTCCCAAGACCCGCGCTCCGCGCTGAGATTGTGAAGGGACGGAACAGTTTGTTATGAATATTAATGTAAACTAGTCCCAACACCAGCGCTCCGCGCCGGGATTGTGAAGGGAGGGAACATGTCACGCCCCGACCCGAAAGTCGAGCACGGACAACCGCCATGTTACCTCGAAACACGTGCCGGTCGGTCACGGGCACCGAGGTTCCACGAAGCATCAATACCAGATAAAAATACCGAAAACATGAACTGAGTAATAAATCTGAAATACTGAAGTTTGCAAATCATAGTAAAAGCGGAAACATTAAAAAATATATATACGGTAGTAAAAACGCTGCAACATTTAAAAACCGTAACCACAAATCAATGGAGAAAACCAGAAATCGAAGTAAAACAAAAACGAGGAACAATAGATAACAAAAACCAAAAACAACTGCCAGTGAGACCCATTATGTAGTGAGAAGTACCTCTAAATGGAGGGATCACAGCCTATGCCACCGACTCGATTGTCAAGGGGAAACGCTGATCCTAGCTACCCTGAAAAGTCAACAAGAATTTGAGGGGTGAGTACACGAATGTACTCAGTGAGTGAGCCACTCTCAAAAGGAGACCCGAGAGGGTGGGGTGCACTCATAACCAAAACAATTAGGAAAACCAACAATTATAAAAACAATATCATCAATCAAAACTAGTATACAAAATCATTTATCATTTATAAAACCTGGGCTGCCAACAAAACCTATCCAGAGTGACTTTGGCCCGAGTCAACCTCCGGAACCATCAGGGGCATTTTTTGTCATCATCAAATAATATCAGTAAAAATATAATTATCTTATTTTCCCAAGAAAGCCCGTTCCCCTGACGTTGGCCTAGGTCCGGTACTGTGTGGTGGCCGCAGCACACCCAGTTTAGCTCCCCTATGCACACGCCGAACCGGTACATATATATGGCGTGTCGGGCCTGCAGCGACGAACCATGTGGATCCAAATCAAACCATGGTCCGCCAAATGAGTCCAACTACTAGCTAGTATACCACCAAATCAAGCCATACGTACTCCCTGGACTGCGTCCAGTCCACGAGTCCCCGTATGCTTTCTAACCGTGTCGTAATCAAAACCAAGAGTCATTCATGCACCCAAAACAATTTATTTAAACCATTTATAAAACATATTAATAAAACAGTAATATAACAGTTCCTCAACGGAGAACCCGTTGAGGACAGCCCACTCACAGTTCAGGGGACTCGTATACCCCCAAAGTGAATCCCCGGTGAGCTTAAACTGGTCGTCTCGATCAGCGCCTCGGCCGTCTGATTGAGAAGTGCACCAACACAAGAAAACCATTAAAACCAAATCCATAGATCAAAGTAAAACCAAGATAATCAATAAAATCAAGATAATATAAACCAACAGTCAAATAAGATATAATAAAATCAGAAAAACACAAAACCCAGACCCACGGTCTAATCATGTCTTACAGGATTTAATACGAGTTTCAGAGTCCAAATACACTTTCTAAAGCTTATTTGATCAAATCTAGCCTCTAGGGGCAAAACTGTAATTTTTATCACATCAAGGGCAAACTGGTAATTTTGATATACTAGGCTATTACGGTGATCATCTGACCTTACATGTTCAATTAACATGATTAGATAAGCCAAATCCTTTTCTAGGGGCAAAGTTGTAATTTTACTCATTTGAGGGTAAAATGGTCATTTGCATATATTATAGGTTCCCCAACGTATATACGAACTATTGATGTGAGCGACATAGTTGAATTCTCTCAATTTCCACCCTTAAGGGTAATTTCGTAAATTTGACGACTAAGGGGCATAATCGTAATTTCATTAATCGAGGTTAACATGGTAATTTTTACCCAAAAAGGATCACTACTGTAGCTTTTCAATTCCGAAAGTGTGATATCGAAGGCTAATTACTTGTATCACCCTAACAAGGGTAAAATGGTAATTATATCTATCGAGGGTATTACGGTAAATTTACTCTCTTAGAGTCCAATGACATTCTTTACGTGTTCTAGTTGTTGACCCTGATCGGTCGGATCCGAAATCGCAACTTAATAGGATAAGTTAGTACACTTTGACTAACTAGGGGTAGTATGGTAATTCGCCCACTCAAAGCTAAAACGAGAATTTATGTTTCCACGAATATTATGGAGTACGTGAATTATTCGGATTTACTAATGCAACCAATGTGGTCGCACTTGTCAATTTGACCATCTAGGGGTAAATTCGTAATTTAACATTATAAGGATGATTTAGTAATTTTATTTGTCCAAGGGTAGTATAGTAATTTCACCTCCCAATTTATTAGACCCATTTTTTTATTTCCAAATTTTTCTCATAAATTCTCTTATTTCTTTTTTTCTTCCCCTTTTATTTTAAATTGGGCCTAGGTCCATTCATTTTCTTTCTCTTTTTTTATTTTT
>AWUE01023593.1:0-15479 GCA_001974825.2 Corchorus olitorius
GGCGCGCGCCAGGCCTGGGCGCTGGGCCATGCGCTGGCGCGCGCCAGGCCTGGGCGCTGGGCCATGCGCTGGCCCGCGCCAGGCCTGGGCGCTGGGCCATGCGCTGGCCCGCGCCTGGCCTGGGCGCTTGGGCCATGCGCTGGACCGCGCCTGGCCTGGGCGCTTGGGCCGCGCCAGGCCTGGCCCAAGAGGAAATTTAACTTACCCACTTTGAATCTCCATTCTCCAAAGCTTCACTTGCCTCCAAAACGAAAATCCAATTGAAAAATCCACAATTTCCACAAGAACTCAACATTAATACCCAAAATCAACTTATCCAAAGTTGATTTGAACTCCATTCCATTCCTTCTCTCTATTACCAACGTTTTCCTATATGAAATCAACCATTGTTTCAACCTCCAAATTTCAAAGGAAATTAAAATTGAATCCAGAACTCACTTGAGCACACAAATTTCATAAATCATTATCAAGTTTCATACTTACCTTGCTTTCATATTATTCAATTCTTGTCAAATTGAAACTATTGATTTTCTCACGGTTGGAGAGAGAGTAGTGATATGGTCATCATTCTTCCATTGCATGCAAAAATAGAAGTTGGATTTAAGTTGGATTTCTAGAGAGAGGAAAAAGGGGGTTACCGAAGTGGGAGAGAGAGAGTGTTGAAAGGAAGGTTAACGGGAAAGAGGAGAGGAATGGATGGGTTGCTTATAGTATTTTCCATATTGGCATAATTGCCAAATGGTCCTCTCACCTTTATGCCCAATTCATAATAATCTCAAAAACTCTTATTTTATTCAATGGGACCCTTAATTTCTCTTCTCTTCTGCTCTATCATATTAATTTAATTTTTAATTTTTTTTAACTAGATATATATGTTACGGTATTACAGAACAGTTAGTTATGAACATATAGGTATTAGCTGCAATGATAGTTGATTTTGCGTAGTTTTTAGCTGTTTTATTTGCTATGGACATCGAAAGTATAGAAATGATACATGCAAAATATTTAATTGGTGTTTTTTAAGCTTAGGTCTATGCTATAAATAGTGATCGTGAATCAAAATTAGATAGACCGTCAAGCGAGACCACCAAATTTCGAAAATATTTTTGAGAACTGAAACCTCAAAATTGGCTTTTGAATCCTTAATGAAAGTTGCAAGTCATTAAATTATCTTTCAATAGACACTTGAATCACATTGATCGGACAAATAGACCAAAAAGTAAAAGAATTAAAGCCGAAGCGTTAAAGCGTCCAACCTAGAATTTGTAAAGAATTAAATAGTATAAAGCATAAAAGTATGGGGGTCATTTGATAAATAATCCAGGGAAAAAAATATTTGTTTATGGAGACCAAACATAAAAATTCCCTCTTGAACTCTCCACGAAACTCATTAATCAAATTCAGCTTTCAGTCCCTTGACGAAAGTCGTAGATCATGCAATAACCTTTTAACCGACACTTGAATAATTTCAATCAGACATGTGGACCGAAAATTATACAATATTATATAGACCAGCAATCGAGACAACAAAATTTCAGAAGCATTTTTTAGAATCAAAACATTAAAATTGGCTTTTGAGTACTTCATGAATGTTGTAGACCATGAAATTACCTTTAAATAGACACCTGAATTACCTTGATCGGACAAATATAAAAAATAAAAGAATTAAAGTCGAAACGTTCAATCGTCCAACCCAGAATTGTAAAGGATTAAATAGCATAAAGCATAAAAGTATGAGGATCATTTGATAAATAATCCAACAAAAAAATGATTTGTTTATTGTGAACGGGACCCACCAAATAGTAACTTTATCCTAAAGTTCCTAAAACGCCTCAACAATCAATAATAATAACGAAAATACTGAACATGAAAATACCGAAATACCCTGACGATTTATTCTTGGATGAATGTGGTGCATCTTATAGCTGGACAAAAGGGTAATTTCATTTTCAACTTTAATATATGTTATTATTTCAGATATTGAATTTTTGAAAAGCTCAAAAGTCAAAGATGATAAAATAAGGTTTGACTAGAATAAGTGGTTAAAGATAATGCCATTCTTATATGTCATTGATAATTGATTAATATTTAGAATTAATCAGAGCAAATCAAAGCTATGCTCATTGAAATCAGACCAAAGCAAACCTACCGAAATCAGGTGCATGACATAGGTCGGATACGAATTAGTTTGAATAACAGATGGGGTACCAAAAAAAATGATAATTGATTAGAATGGAGTTCAAACTGCTTCGGTGGTCAATGCTAGGGATGTCAACGAGGCGGGGAATATGCGGGGGGTATATTCCCCATCCCCAACCCCAAATTCGTAACCCCATGCCCGTCCTCGGCGGGGAATGAAACAACTTCCACATCCCCTACCCCGCGTGGATTTGACAGGAACGGGAAATCCCCGTTCCCCGAATTTGGTAAGAAAATACTATATTATTATATCATTAAATATATTTTTTATCTTATTAAATGAAAAGTTTTATAAAAATTTAAATAAACATAATATCAATATTAATATCAGTAATAATTAACAATAACAATAGTTAGTTTGCTTAGTCCAATTAGTTTTATTACATGACATGATTTTTATTGTAAGTGTATAATATTAATAAATACAACACTATAAATAAACATAATACTCACATATTAATAATATAAATATCACATTAATAATAAACATAATATATATATATATATATTAAGTTTTAGTGCAATATATATGCCTATATATTTCAAGCAAATCTAATTTACACATATATATTATATATAATTAATTAAATAAATACATTTTGGGGACGGGACAGGGTGGAAAGGGCATTCCCCATCCCGGTTCCCCGAATTAATTCCTCATCCCCGGTCTCGTCGTAGCAGAGAATCGGATTTCCCATCAGGGACGGGGACAATTGACATCTCAATGCAAGTTTTTGCTACATTTTATAGCATTTTATTATGTGAAAGTTCAAAGATCTAGCCGTGCATAAAAAAAAGGGGCATATGTAAAATTTTTCCAACGAATAACTCTCTCATACGTGATAAAATATTTAGAATTTGATTTGAAGTAATATACAAAAGTAAGGAAAATAATTTGTCAATTTATGAAATACTACTACTAGTACTTATTTTTCGGCCAAAAAAAGTACTTATGATTATATTTTTATTCATCAATTGAACTGACAAGTTACAAATACAAGTAAAAGATAAATAATCCTCTTCCGCATTACATAGGCTGTACTTTTCCTTTTCAAGATTTGAATCTAAATTTTGTTTTAATTCTTGGCCCCAAAAAAAAAGAAAATTTAAAAAAGGATGGTCTACTAACAATTTTTATTAGTTGGTACAATGAAAATAAATAATTATTATTGAGTAAATTATACTTTACAAAATTTATAACAAGGAAACTGCAATTACCTTTTTGACCTTTATTATATAAGGTAGCCTTTTATTCTTCTCTCTCAAAAAAGTTCCATTTGAACAAAACAAAAACTGATCAAAGAAAATGAATATGGGGCAAACAATAGAATCACCCATTTGGAAAAGGGCTTATTGTTTAAAAAGGTCCCTGAACTTACATAAAACGGCCAAATAAGCTCTCCTGAACTCGAATTGCAGCCAAATAAGCCCCTGAACTCTTAAAAAAAGCAAAATAAGCCATTTTTTGATGGCTAAATGTCAAAATAAGGACTAAACGTTTCAAGATTTTCTTAAATAAGAATCAAAATACACAATTTCAACAAATTAGATTACATACTTAATATTTTTTATAAATTGGATACAATATAAGTTAATACTAGTGTGTGAGATATATATAAACTGAAATGCACATGATAATTTTATATCATATTACGTTTAATGAATTTATTTTAATTAATAGAGTTTGATTTTTAATTAACATGATAATATCATTTTTCAATCAAATTTAATGTGTACACATGAGAAGCATTGGTTTTCATTTAAGAATTCCCTAATTTGTAAAAATTTACTACTAAGTATGTGTTTTAATTTGTTGGAATTGTGTATTTTGATCCTTATTTGAGAAAATCTTGAAACATTTAGCCCTTATTTTAGCATTTAGCCATCTGAAAAGGGCTTATTTGGCCTTTTTTAAGAGTTCAGGGGCTTATTTCGCTGCAATTAGAGTTCAGGGGCTTATTTGACTGTTTTGTGTAAATTCAAGAGTCTTTTTGAGCAATAAGCCTTTGGAAAAGTGTACACACAAAAATATATTTCGTAGGATTCTTCTCCTATTGCCATAACATCTCTTGTAAATCATTAAACTAAAAGACCCAAGGGCTAAATTGCCATAGCAGCAGCCTTAATCTCATCCTAAGCGGCCTTCTTCCCTTAATCTCATACTAAGCCATTTAGTTTTTTTTTTGAAAAGCAACAAGGTCTTTATTTCAATAAAGGAGAAGCAAGAGAAAGCTGCTTTGCTCTACACAAACCAGGAACAAGAGTCCCGATAGAGAAAAAAGACAACAGGAAAATATAAAAAGAAAAAAAATGCAGCAAAAAAACAGAAAAAGAAAAACGCCACACTTCGAGACAAACATCTGTGACTAACACAAACAATAACCTTAAGACAGAGCAGTCCTTGCTTACTTCAAATACTATGCTAGAGAGGTCTTTGCATCCAATAAAAACTCTACTTTCTCCAAAATGAATCCAAACTTCAAATACTAAGCCATTTAGTTAGCCATTATTTTTTTCCCCATTTTTTTGCTGGACTTCTTTCCCCAATTGAAATACCCTTAAGGTTATGTTTGGTTTGTGGTATCTTAAATATCACGTGGTAATGTCGTTCACACCTTTTTCCTGAGAATGTTATTTTCGTGGGAAAGTATAATTTTTTGTTTTTGTGGGAATAAGATTACCATGCTTGATTAACGTGAGAAAATTATTAATTTTTGAGAATATAAGAGAAAGACTAGGGAAAAAGAATAACATTTTCCTAGGAAAGCTAACTTTCCCATCCTTTTAGATAGGAATGGCATTCCCACCACTTTACCACTCAAACATTAGGAAAGTTATTTTCCCTATTTAACTTACCACACTTCCCCACTAGTTTCCACAAACCAAAGGTAACCTAATTGTAAAAGAAACAAGGAATTGGGAAAAAGACGATGGGAAAGAAATAGAGGAGACAGGGCTTTTTCAATTGGAAAGAAAAAAAACAAATCGTAGGTTACAAATAGGTAGTAATTAAGGTTATAAAGGTAATTGTTATTTCTTTCTTAAAAATTCTGTAAAGCACTAATAATTATTTATTTTCATTGTACCAATTAATAAAAATTCTTAATAAATCACCCTTTTTTGAAATTTTCCTTAAAAAAGCCCCTAAACTTGTTCAAAAATTCAATTAAGCCCCTTAATTTTTATTCCAATCAAATAGCCCCCTTTTTTTTTAAATCTATATACCTACTTTTAAAACTTAATCATTACAAATCGATGAATTTTGACAATTGTCAAGAAAGAATCTGACCAAATTTTGTGAAAAATCTATTCTGGTGTAATTGATTATTTCAAAAAAAAATACAAGGTTTATCTTTTTCTATATTTAAGCCTAGCTTTTTTGCGGAAAGTTGGGGACAATTTTTGGCTTAATATACAAAATGGCCCCTGAATTTTCAATTGTAACTTTTTTTGGCCAAATTTCAATTGTGACTATTAAGTCCTCTGATTCCCCTATTTTGAATCAATTTAGTTTATCATTGGACGGATGTTAGTCACCTGAAACAAAAGATATAAATGATTAGAAATTGATGGACAAAATAGCCCTCAAACTTTATAAAAAAAAAAACCCCTCAAACTTTGACAAAAAAAATATATATAATCCCTAAATACTTGGATTTTTGTTAACAACAGAGTTGGTCACGTGACTAACGTTTGTCTAACGAGGGGCTAAATATTCCCAAAATTGAGAATCTGAGCACTTAATTATTTCAATTCAAAGTTTAAAGATCATTTTGTTCCTTTAATAATAATTCAAGAACCATTTTATCCATTAAATCGGAAATTTTTATTAAGGATGTTCCTTCCACTTTTCCTCACTAAATTTTTCCCTTGCTTTTCCATGTCATCCAAGCACAAAAAATAAAAATCATTGATCTTGTTCTCTTTTCCCTAGTACTTTCCCAACTACCAAACTAAGCCTCAATCTTTTGCACCTGACATTTCAGTTAAGCCAGGGCCCATGGGGATCCATACCATAACTCTATTTTTTTTTAATAAACATATATAACTCTAGGTCTTGTTTAAGGGTTGGGATGAAATTAGATGATAGATGAGATTAGATTATGTTTTGTGCATAAAAGTATTGCATATTACAATATCTTTATACACAAACCATGATCTAATCTCATTTATTTATCATTCCATCCCAACCCCAAACATACTCTTAATATATTGTTGATATATACTGATTCTTCTCTTGTTCTGATGGTTGGATGTTTGTCTTTCATTCCTAAGAACTAGGGTTCGAGTCCTGATATTTTTCGTTCTGAAAACAAAAAATATATTGTTGATATATATTCACACACATAACCCATGTTCTAAATTAATTATGGTATACTAGTCTATACTTTAAAAATATAAAATTGTTTATGTGCATATATGGATTGATGACAATACACCTACGCATATGTAAGCATTATGCTGCATATGTAAGAATTATGCTCTGTTTTAATTTTATAAAGTAATATTATTATATAAATTAAGGAAAGCCTATGACTATGAATCTGCCTGCAACTGCAAGGGGCAACTTGAGCATGAGACATCTATAGCTCCTTTTGTTTATTAATATTTTTAAGAACCCAGATGTCTGAATTGCAGAGATCTGATTTGGATTATAATTTGTTTTAAACAACACACTCTTATGATTAACAAATAAAAAGTTCAAAATGCTTATTTTGTCATATTCCATGGTTTTAGTTATTGAACTTTAAATAGTACTTAAAGTACTTAATTGCAAGCTTGTGCTGCCATATTAAATGATTCCCTCTATTTAGTGGATAGATAAAAGCCTCTCCTTTGTAAAACTTGGTAGCTAGATCCAAAGTCTAAAAAAAAAGTTTTTAGCGCAAAATATATTTTTGAATTCTTCCATGCTTTCATTCATAATTTTGAAAACTTGATCTTATTATATATTGCCAATAATTAGTAATAATGACCAACGAAGCATGACAATGACCATTTGGCCTGGTGGTATAATATTGGACTTTTAGTTCCAGCCTACCTAAATCATGAGATCTTGGGTTCAACTCTCACGGGATGTGAGTTTGTTTGTAATTTGTTTGTTTATTTAGTAGGTAGATAGGTAGTTTATTTATGGTATAGTTTCTAGTTTGGGTTGAATTCTCATTTAGATGTTTGGGCATAGAGATTTATTTGAATTGTAATGAGATTTCACTGGGTTTGTTTGTTGGGGAAGGGGTTTGTTGGTTCATAGATTAGCGTTTCGGTAATGTAGCTAATCATGTAGCGGTGTGCGGGTCTTCCTGTGCGTTTGTAATCCCAATCTCTTCAAGCAATGAAAAAGATTCTTATCTAAAAAAAAAAACAAAGCATGACAATGCACCCAAGTTGTTAGCTCAACTGATGAGTGCACCGTGCTTGGACCGTGAGGTCCTGAGTTCAAATCTCACGGAATGTGAGTTTCGTTTATTTATTTGTTTGTTTGTTTGATAGTTTGTTAAATATGTTATATAAGGAAATTTCTTAGTTTGGGTTGAATTCTCATTTAGATGTTTGGGCATATGGAGATTTATTCTGATTGTAATGAGGTTTCACTTGTACCACTTAAGAAAAAAAAAGCATGACAATCTTTTTTCCTTGTCTATCATTATTTTCTAAGGGGTAAATTACATTTATATACCATGTGGTTTTGAGTGAAACAAATATTACCCCTGAGTAGACCTGCTCATGGGCCGCACCAGGCTTTTACTACACAATAACATAAATCTTGTAAGTTAGGGCCCAGCCCGGCCCGACGTTCGGGCTTGGTCATTTGACCAAAATCCGCCCATATTTATATTTTTATGTCTGAGGCCCGCACAGGCCCGCTCGCTTTATTTTTTTAAAATTTTTTTTCTTAAATAATAATAAAAAATTTAATGATATATTAAACTTTTAAAAAAATTAACATGGTAAATTTTTTTCTAGCCATATTTTTTCTAAATATATTTTATATAATATAAAATGTATTCTAATGTTATTATATTATATTATATATATCTATACTATATACAAAAGTACGAATAAGGGGAAACTTTATGTTTTTCGATTGTACCCTTTTTTTTCAAATATATTTCTAAATTGCCAATACTAAATAATATTTTAATTATTTCATTATTAAAATAATAGAAATTTAGATTATCCTCATTAATTAGGATCCAAAATGACCAATAGGAATGCTCCACATCATCTTTAGTATCTGAAATTTCGTCCAAAACATTCTCCAAGTCGGTTTATGAGAAGATCAATTATGTCCAGAAATTTGAAGGGCAAAATCGTCCACTGGAATGGCAGAATTAGGTCTCAAGGTAAACATAAAAGTTGTAGATCTTGGAATCGTCTTTCCAACGATACCTCATTTGCATTTTTCTGAGCTCTGAATTAAAAGTTATAAATTTTCTTCCAAAACTGCTATTGTGAAGTCCTTCCTGAAATATGATTTAACAATGATGCATCATTACTACATCATAATTACTGATTGGACTTGAACTTCTTCTTTGGGCTTCCATACGAACGAATTGGGGCTAAGAATATCATATTTAGACTTCAAGACATCTGTCTTGGCAATTTGGGTTTCATGGACTCAAACGGGGCTAACAGGCCTACTGGTCCGAAATTAGACAAAATCAATAGTTTCTCCAAATCTATATCTATACTATATATAAAAGTACGAATAATGGGAAAATTTATGTTTTGCAATTGTACCCTTTATTTCAAAAATAATTCCAAATTGTCATAACTTTTTTTTAAATTGCCATTACATAAAATTAGACTTTTATTATGTTTTATATATATTAATATATTATTATTGGCCAACCCAATTTCTACTATATATATTATTATTTATTTATGATCTAATTTTAAATTTAAATCTTACTCAAACTATTTTATATATATTTCTAACTACTTATCCAAATTATTAACGATAATAAATATGTAGCAAAAAAAAAAAACGATGATGATAAATATATGATTGTTGCATTTGTAATTTTAGTATCATTTTTCTTAAACGTATGTTCATAAGGTACAATGACCATGAAAAGAGTTTGAATTTTTTTTTTCCATTTTAAAATTTATGTTATTTTTGCAGTTATAAGAAAAAACTACCGTCTAGGTAAGATATTGATTAGTTCTTGTCATGCTTTGGAAATTTCATTTTCCTTTATCACTCTTTTTAAATTATTTTCTTCGTTATTTTCATTACTATGTTTGATGATTGCTTAAAACGATTTTCAAAAGGACTTGAATTTTTAAATGTATAATCATACTATAAGAACTAAACCGGATAAGATTGTAAAAAAAAAAAACAGAAAAAACCAAAAAAAAGTGTAACTTATTTTCTTCATTTTTTAATACTATGTTTGATGATCTCTTAAAACGATATTTTAAAGGAGTTGAATTTTTAAACGTATGTACGAATTTTGATGATTGTTTGCTTTTGTTCTTATTTAAAAAAAAAATCTATGTTTGAAATTACGAAAGAAATTTAGGTCTTGGGTGAGGTGTCTGGATTATCATACCGCATTCTTGCGTAATTCTTTACATTTAGTGTTTCCTTTGGTATTTGAGTTACATAAGACTTTTTTCAACATTGTTCGATTGGAAACATAAAATAATTCAATTATATTGTGTGATTCAATAATTTATACCGTTGCAAGATTGTGAATTTCATATTTCGTCCCAACAACTAGAATAGAATTGGAGTTAGTTATGATATTAAGGTGTTTGAAGATACTGACGTTAGTGGGGTCTTAAGGTGTTTAGAGAACTTAAGATTTAAAGAGTGAAAATAATGAACTTTTACCTTATGTGTGAAGTAGTTCTCTATATATATACAGTGTGACTTTGGGCCGTTCTATATGGGCTCAACATTGCCCCCTAGGTATGAGGGCGGTTCTAAAATGATTGCACAAACGGCTATGAAACTGAGTGTCAGGTGGGCAAGTTGGGACGATCTGAGCTAAACAGGCTTACCGGTCGCATAACTAGATAGTGTCGAACGTAACAGTATTCGTTCTGGATATATACTCCACGTGGAGAGTTTTGAGTCGTAGAATGCTCGATTTGGCAATGAGCCCCTCTGTCGAACTGTATGGTGCTCTGTGAGATGAATGAGAGATATGCCATGAATGCCGAAAAGGAGAGTGCTCAATTTTTGAGGATTAAGTAGGAGAGTGTGCTCTAGGAATGATGGTGGATAGAAGAACTCGAGCTGATAACGTACTCCGTGGAGGAATACCGAATGAAAGAGCTCAAATAAACAATATGCTCCATAGAAGGTTGGTTAAGATGAGAGCACTCAAACTGGTAATGTACCATTTGGAGTAATGTTGAATGAATGAAGCACAAATTGATAATATGCTATGTGGAGGAATGCTGAATGGAGGAACTTAGTGTGATAACGTGCTCTATATACTACCGAGTGGATGAGCTCAATTCAAATATGTATATGTATATACTATCAAGGAAGGAATTCAATATGAATTATACATGTTTGTACGACTGAGCAGACGAGCTCGATCTGCGGATGGAGGAGCTTAATATGATTGATTTATATAGTCTTAAATAGAGGAGCTCAACCTGATAATGATATATGATTTTATAGAGAGATTGTCGAAATTTCATACTATAGTATCAAAAAATTGTAGGGAGATTAACAAAAACTCACATAGAGATTATCAAAATCATAGTAAGGTTATAAAATTCATAGGAAAGTTTATTAAAATTTCATAGGTAGGTTATCAAACTTTATTATGGAGTTTATCACAATTTTATAGGTAATTATCAAAATTTCATATGATGGTTATCAAAATTTAATAGGGTGATTATCAAAATTTCATAAAAATATTCAATTGAAACATGCTGGCCACGTGCAACGCACGTAAAAGGTAAAACTAGTATATATAAAATATATATATATATATATATAACTAATAAATATATTATAATAGTATATATACTACAATACGGGCCGGGCTGGGCTCGGGCTTTTTGACAGGAAACCAAGGCCCGGCCCGTTTGTAAACGAGCCTCTCTTTTTTTGTCCAAGGCCCGATCTTGGACTCTTAAATTTTTGCCCAAACCCTCCCATTTTTCGGGCGGACCTTCGGGTCTGGGTGGATACCCGGGCCCTTGAGTGGGTCTATCCCTGAGGTTTAAATTTTGACACTTAACTAGACTTGTGCTTACTCTCTATTACCAAATCCTTGACAATGTTAATTACAAAATTACTAAAATAATTTTTTTATCATTTTAGTATTACTAAAATCATTTTATGCTATATTATATATATTCTTGATAATTTTTAGCAATACATAATTTACAAATCTAATGATTAGTTGCTTATGCTAGTTTTGAATCTACAGAAATAGATGATCGAAATTATAAATATATATGCAAATATATACTGTGACATTGCTAAAAAAAATATATGTAGAGTTGGATAAAACATAAACATGTTTGTTAGGCTAAAACGAATGAAAGAAATAAAATTAATTTTATTAAGGAATTTGATAACGGAAAGTAAATATAGGGTAATTAAGTGTCAAAATTTAACCCTCAAGGATCATATTTGTTTCACTCAAACCACATAGTATATATATCTGTGTATAGAGGTGGCAATCAGGTAGGTCAGGTTGGGTTCAGGCTATCGGGTTCAGGTTATTTTCGGGTTCGGGCTTGAATCAGGTCGGGTTAAATTTGGGTCAGGTTGATTCGGGTTCGGGTCAATTTTGGGTCAAGTTAATTCTGGTTCGGGCTGGATTTTGGTCAGATCATTCCCATTTTTCCCTTGGATAAATAATGTCATTAACCTTTTCAAATTTTATATGTAATTTATTAAATTACCTTTTAAAAATATTCATATGAAAAACTATACACCATAAATGAAATTTTCAGAGATTATTATTTATTTTCAAATATTAATATTGAATTCGGGTTTTTTCAGGTTCGGGTTCGTGTTTTTTCGGGTTTTAGATTTTCCGGGTTATGGTTTTTTCGGGTTCGGATTCAGGTGGGTTCAGGTATTTGACTTTTTTTGTCAATCGGGTTCAGATCAGATTCGAGTTCGGATTTTTCGGACGAACTTTTCTCAGATCAAGTTCATCTTGCCACCTCTATCTATATATATATGTAATTTATTCTTTTCTAATAAAGATTAGTCAAGTCATGATCTTTAAATTAAATATTATTTCGTTAATTGCAATATTATATATTAATATTAATCAATCATGCATGTGCAAGTTGCTAATGTCTGTTTCAGGAAAAAGAGTTAGCTAATGTCGAATAAAGGTTTATATATATATATATAATACTTATATGCCTTTTTTTCTTGTACCAGAAGAGAGGACAATTTTAATTTTACAAGAGCAATAGCGAAGGAACCAAATGAAGCAACCAGAATCAACCAGAATTCCAGAGCAATTAGACAGATCTACAATAGGTTTATTGATGGAAATGCTGGAAAGTGAGAGTTAGGCTATGTTTGGGACTAGGAAAAATAATAGGGAAGGAAAAATTGTAAGGAAAATTAAAATAAAAAAATATTGGTGAGGAAAATTCAAAATCCTCATATTGTTTGGATGGCAAAGAAAATAATAGGGAAAAAATTTTAATTATAATTATATAGTAGTTTCTTGTCGGTTAAATTTGGTCTTTCAAGTCCATTTAATTTTTGTTTTTTTTCCACACAATTTAATTTTTTTGACAAATTTGTTTGTTAATTTGAAACCACAAAATTATTAAAAGGCACTATTTTTTATATTGTTGCTTTTAATTTCAAAGTAACTAAGTATAAGATTAAAAATACGAATTGTTAAAATTTAAATTCAGATTTGTGAGAGAAAAGGAAATAATAAATACAAACAGGGCGGCCTCTGCAGTCATCTTCTTATTAGGACTATATTTTTTGTAGTTATTTAAGTCGATTAGTAAGAAAATATTGCATTGGCTGTAAGTTAATCAGTTAGGAGAAACTCATACATCCAAACAAATAATTCACATATATAAAACAAAACACATGACCTCTCTTTCATTCTAAAAGTGCATTACCTAAATTCAACTTCATTTCTAGGTAACTCATCAAAATAAAGCTAATATTCTACTCCTCCATCTCTAGATAATTCATCAAAATAAAGCTAATATTAATTGTTGTTTGAAATGTAAGTTGATTATCTTAAAAAACATAATACACTACGGTCATTTTTTAATCTTAATTACAATTGTTAAATTAATGAACTCGGGTAGGTGGAAGAATTTGGTTTCTGCATAATGAATGCCTAATTTTTTGTAGTCAAGGAGCATGTATAGTTGTCGTAGTAAAATTGAATTAGTTGAGAGCATTTGTAGGAGCATATGTAATTTACATAATGCGTCACAAAATGATTGTACTTAGCATTGGCTAACTGTGCTTTTGGAAATGTGTAAATATACTAATAATAAGCAACTAATAGAAACCTCAATAAAAAGAAAGTCGAATGATAAATAATTTTTTTTTTTTGTAAAATAAAAGAGAAATAAGGAAATATTAAATTTAAGTATCAAATTATATAATCAACAAATAAATCCAGATGAACCTCAAAATGTTGAAGTGAGAAGTAAAAGCTCTCCACTTTAGGTTATGCCATCCTAAGGCGCTGCTAAATTAAATGGAAGGATCTTACCAACATCCACCTGGAAATTTTAGGAAACAGAACGGAGCCCATGTGAAACCAATTCAGAGAAATGTTAGGGAAGAAGAAACCACCCAAATAGAAATGAAGACGAAAGGAAAACAGAACTAGAATATCAATAGTTTACCATGAATCAACCATTATTGCAGATACATTTATAGCACCAATCCTTTGGAATTCCGGCAGAGGAGTTGAACCGGTAAATCCTAATATCCACACATAATTAATATTTAATTAAAACACACTTATTCATAAATATAGAAATAGTAAATACGAAAAAGGACAGCAGGAAGAGTAAGGGAGAAAATTCATCGAGGGCCTTTTTAGTCACCCCAAAAGTGCGAAAAGACCAAAAAAAGCCAAAAGGAGACACCAGATTAATCTTCAATTTGGTCTTTAAGTAATTTCCATAGTCACTAAAAATAATATATAGTATATATTATAAAAGCGATATTTTAAAAAGAAAATGAGATAAATAATTGTAGGTGAAAGAAGAAAAAAAAGTTGAAAGATGAGGTGAGAAACCAGTAAAACTAAAACTATATATTTAAGAGTTTTGCTAAATGACCCTCCAATTTGTCTCTCCACTTGTCCCTCCTGACGTGTCATTAGAAAACTTACCATAATTTCTAAAACCCTATTCAATAATAGTCTAAAATCAAAGGATTTACCCTGCAAACTCTCCATATTTATATCTAAGGGCTAAACCTGGATTTATTTTGTTACCTTAATTATTAGAAGGGTCAAGTTGGAGGGACAATTTGGAGGGTTAAAAAGAATTTTCCTATATATAATTTTCTAATTTAATAATAAAAAAGTCAATACACGTAGTTTAATTTGACAACGGGTGTGAGGGATTTGGGGTGGGGGCGTGGGGCTTTAGGGGGTTTGTCGCGCCGCGATCTTTGTACCTCCACCAGAATGCAGTCCGATAATTTTTTTCCCTCATTTTCCCTTGTTTTTTTTGGGAAAGCAGGAGAAGATTTTTCTTCTACATCCCTTTTCTTTTCCTTTCCATTTTCCCTAGTAACCAAACGTAAATAGGGAAAATATGAGAATTTATTTTCTTTTCCCTAAAACTTTTCCTAGTTCCAAACTAAGCCTTAACGTGGGAGTTGGAGCTGACAAAATGAACTCGAAACCCGAAACCCGCCTGAGTCCGAACCCGAGTTGACTAGAAAAGTCAACGTCCCGAACCCACCCAAGCCCGAAAATACCCGAGCCCGAAAATACCCGAACCCGACTCGAACCTGAAATAATTTGAATTTAATAATAATTATAAAATAAAATATTTTATTGTTTAGAAAAAAAACATATTTCCTTTTAATATTAAATAAAACTATTATATATATGAATATAATAAAATTTATATAATAATGATCCCAATTATATGATTCAATAATCAATATAAAAAGTGCTAAACTACTATATATATATATATATATATATATATATATATATATAAAGCAAAAGCAAAAGAATAAGTACTTAAAAAAACAAAAAAAAAAGTTTTTTTTTCTCTGTCTTACCCAGATAATCGATAATTAACAAGCCATTGGAGCATCTACCAGT
>AWUE01023594.1:0-21164 GCA_001974825.2 Corchorus olitorius
TTATAACTAATTAAAGTATAATTAATTAAATACATGAAATTTTAATTTTGTTTAAACAAATAAAGAGTCGACAATAGCAGATGATGAAACAGAAGCAAAGGTTTAAACTAAATGTTTTGTCCTTGTTCAATCTAGTTATTCTAGTTTCTTATTTTAGTTCAGTTTAGTCCTCAAAGTTCTTTAGTGGTTCAATTAAGGGTTTATCATCTTTTAATTTGTTTAATTTAAGGCTTTCATTTTAATTTTTTTTAATTTAATGCTTAATTTGTTTTAATTTGCAATGATATAGAATTGATTAGCATTAATTAATTTAAATTAGTGATAACGTATATGTATTTTATATTTAATTCAATTAATTTAAATGTTGCATGTCACTTGATAATGGTCGGTGACCTTAGTCTTTCCGAAGAAGGATTTTCATTTTTTCAATGAGTGGTCGAGTTTTCAGGACTCTCTAAATGTCACTGTGAATGAGACTGTTTTTTCACTATTAATCATTTGTTAGTAATTTTTAACAATTATTCAATCTTTCTATATATATTGATAATCATGTTATATTATATTATTATATTATATATTATCAATAAACTTATAATATAAAAGATAAAATAATTGTTTTTGTTTAAAAAAAAATCTTTTAAAAAAATTTACACTTAAATCGGGATGAACCGGATCCAGATTGGACTCTGAATATCGAATCAAAATCAAACCCGAGCTCGAACCCGATCCCAACCCGAAATTACCCGAACTCGACATAACCCAAGTCCGAAAATACCCCAACTCGAATAAACTCAAATATGAAAAAGCCCGAACCTGCCCCAATTGCCAACTCTAGTGGGAATTGTATAATATTCCGTGAATGATATCTTTCTCTAGCAAATTCAAATGGTTAAAAAAAAAAGTTTGAAGTAAAGATGAAAAACTTATTGGGGTTGCAAAGTTGCAACTAACATATATACCAACCAAAATTTTCATAGAAAAATTAGGTGAGAATTGTCGTAATGAATATATATATATATATATATATATATATTTATTGACCTTCTATTGAATTGACTTAAATAAGTTTAATTCTTTTAAAATAAAGTCTCTCGAATTCGAGTATTGTGAATAAATAAAAATATAAGGAGAAATTTTCCTTCATTTAAAGACCAACGTGACTCGACACCAAATTAATTGGGACTTGTACAATATACCGGAAGGATTAATACAATATTTGCATCTAATTAATAACTACAAGTGGATCGGTCCACGCTGGTGCGTCGGGCGTTTAGAAATCTATTTCTTTAAACAATTTTCTGTTCGAATTAAATTGTTTGATACGTAGGAAAGTTCGAAAGTACTATGATTTTAAATGTGTTGCATCTTTAAAAGGCTATACTATTAACATTGAGCATATATCCTAAAGTTAGCAATAAATAGTAAATATTAGTTTGTACATGGACAGATGCAATACCTTCAATTTTGTTTCCTCCTCTAAAGTGTGTAGCATTTAAACAAAAACTAAGTTTACTCTCTTCTTCATATGCACTGAAGAGAGGTTACAATTCTAGCATTCATTAGCAAAAGTAACATAAGGGGGAAATGATTTATTATAACATTTATGTCAAAGGAAATGATAATTACAAAAAAAGGGCTCAAGGGTAAGAACTGACTAGAAACTAACTTAGGGTCTTCTTAGTAATTTGACAAGTGAGAAAAGACAGAAAAGGATAAAAAAAAGTTCAAATAGAGCCTCCTCATCGATTCTCAAAAGAGGCCTTTGATAAATTCCCTGAATCTTTCAAATAATATTTAGTATATAATATATATATATATATATATAACCCAATATATATGCACAATCTCAAATACCATGACTTATAAATAATTGTTGAAATTTCCTTCATATATACTGATATATGTATTTCCACAACCCAAAGTCATGATCATTCAGTTGATAAGTTGCAAGCAAGGATAATTTATCTTCTCTGTAAATATTTTGACCTATCTGCTCCTTAGATATAAAGCTAATTAATTATTTGAATTAGTAATATTGGTTCTACTATTTATTGAGACCTTCCTTTCTTCATTCGATGTTAGGTTTGCACACATCTTTTCTTGCCTTATAATTCAGGTGTCCCCCTTTTTTGCTTTCAATGTAAAAGCTAACTAGGTAGGTATATTTATATGTACTGTTTGACATTTCAATTTCAATATATATACTATTTGAAATGTACATATTAGGAAAAAGAATTTAAAGATTTTCATGTGTTCCAACTAACTTTGGAGCAGGTTTTATGGTGAAGGGCAGAGAGAATCAATGACCCTTATTAAATTAATCAACATTTTGTGGGGTTAGAGTTATAATTTTGCTATGTACTACACCAGACATGTCATGACTCATGAGACATGGGATATAGGTTTAAATTAAGGCTTTTTTGGCACCTTTCCATGTGACTAAATAGAAAATCAATAATCTTTGCAAAAAAAAAATTCAATAATCAATCGAAGAAATTAATGAAGATTTAATACTTCAAAAGAATTAATTTCTTATAGATAATCTATAATGTCAATATATAATTGGAGAAGCTACAACTACTAAATAACTGCACTAAGCATATTTTACAAATATAAAGGATAATATTTAGTATGTACTAGTGAGTTTCGCCCGTGCCATGTCACGGGATTTTGGTGTTATTTATTCAGGGTTTGATCGAATAATCAGTTTGTATTGACAGTGTGCTTGGGCTGACCAAGCTGTCGTGTTTTGTTTAAGTTAGCATGCATTATGGCTGGGGCGTTTTTAGTTTTGACGGTTGGGTCTTGGTTATTAACAAAACAAAGCAATACATTAATGCAAGGTAACATTAAAACACATATTGACAAAAAGGAGGACCGATATCTTAAAATTTGAAGGACACCTGACATGTGATTAAATTTTGAGCTCTAGAAACAATCTAGAAATTCAGATGTTTTTTGTTCCAAAGAAACGAAGTAGCCGATTGGTTCTAGTGATGTTGATTCGGTAAAGTTCATTGATTGCCTGGCGTTCCTTCAAATCAAATCATAAAGTTCAACATCAAGGAATGCACCACCGCTCAATCCTAAGCTTCCTAAGTATTAACTCTTGTTCTTGCTATTAACTTCTCCCAACATCACATCTGGTGGTACCTATAGCAGGGGCTTATCTTGATGCATCTTTGTACATAACAGAGAACCGACTTTCTGAAAATACGCTTGAAATGAAATGAAAAAACTTTTATCATGACTAACAAGTGTAGACACCAAAAACATATTAATCAATTGAATTTGACCTATAACCCTAGCTATTCTAAGTCATCAAGCAGCCATCTTCCATGATTCCAACATATTTTCTTGGTTGATAGAACAAAACAACATCAGTCGTATATGACTCAAGAATGCAGCAAAGAATGCTTAAGAAAGTCTCTTTATTAACTTCAATTAAAATAAGAAATTACTCGGAGCACAAAACTCAACAGGAAAAAATGTTTCCCTGTTCATAATCATCCTCACACTAATCAAAGAATTGACACAAAAAACAATTACCTTTAGACAGATCAACACAACATGTTTAAGTAATATTTAGAAACATATGATACTGAACTCCAACAATTCAACAAAACTCAACAGGAAAAAATGTTTCCTTGTTCATAATCATCCTCACACTAATCAAAGAATTGACACATAAAAGAATTACCTTTAGACAGATCAACACAACATGTTTAAGTAATATTTAGAAACATATGATACTGAACTCCAACAATTCAAAGAATACTACATGTCAAAGCCACATAAACTTTTCCATGTGCCAATTCGATCAATATAGATAGGAATTTGAATCATAATTGTATGACACAAATGACCAAAAAGAGGAATTAATTAAGTTATAAGATAGTATTGTTAAGAATATACCTTCATTGATCCAAGAATTGTGGTATATAAACAATAGACCATTGGCTAAGCTTTTCTAATTACTCCTTTTCAGCCACATCCTCTAAGCACAAAACCTTACCTATGAGCTGAACCATGTTAACAAAAAAAGAGAGGCAGTTCTTTGATCTGATGGATGAACAAATTACATAATAAGATAGATAATACACGATTGATGGCCAAAAGCAATTTGGAAAATCAACAACTTCAGAAGGGAGGGGGGGGGGGGGGTTGGTTTTTATATCGGGGTGGGGTTTAGGTGGTTGGTTTTTATATTGGGGTGGGGTTTAGGTGGTTAAACTTAGTGCTTTAGGTTAAAACTAATATAAGTTGTGAACTTGGCATTTAATGAGCAACAATTTTAAATTGATGTCCAGCAAAAGCTTAAAGAATGAAGCATCAAGTGTGGTCTTCATATACTAAATTCATCGCTAGGCCATCAAAATTAAATACAGGCATAAGTTAGGGGAAACTACCATTTGAATCCATCTTCTAGAAAATACCTTGAAACTATCCATCCGACTTTGGCTCCTTGAATTGCTTACTTTGGTATTAGCCTGTCGCAACGCGCGGGTCCGAAGGGACCCACGGTCCACGACTTGGGAAAAACTACTGGAATCTATCCTACGGATGGGAGTCGCCACTAATCTTTTTTATGGTGCGATTAGCCACCTATTATTAAGTTTAATATTAGCCTAGCCGGATGAAGGTAAAACTACACTTAATAAAGTCTACTTAACCAGAGATCTTACGGTTTGGGAGTCGGTTACGCGTGGGGAAGGATTAGCACCCCCACGACACCCGTCAAAAGACGGCACTGACCAATCTAGAACTAACGTATAGGCTTCAATTAATGGTTATTTCTATTCTTAATGCCAAACTTAAAGGTTTTCTTAACAACTTTTAATAATGTTAACCCCTTATCTCACTATGAGTTACTCCGAATTAAGACCATTTTACTTATTGCTACCTTTTACTCTTTAGTTTAATTGCTAATTACCGCTTACTCTTTTCTTTTACTCTTTAACTTAGTCACCCGGAATTAAACTGATCACTGTTTGTCTCTTCTTTTACTATTTAATTTAATTAAACCAGTCTTTGTTTACTTCTTCTTTCACTCTTTAGTTTAATTACCCAGGATTAAACTTCTTGGTTTACTTCTTCTTTTACTTTTTAGTCTAATTATCCAGAATTAAACTAATTATTGTTCTTCTCTCACTACCTAGTTTAATTTCCTAGAATTAAACTAGGCTCTTCTTCTCTTACGATTTAGTTTAATTACCTGGAATTAAACTAATCCTCTTCTTCTTTTACTAATTAGTTTAATTACCTAACTATTTCTTCTTTTACTATTTAGTTTAATTACCTGGAATTAAACTAATCCTCTTCTTCTTTTACAAATTAGTTTAATTACCTAACTATTTCTTCTTTTACTATTTAGTTTAATTACCTGGAATTAAACTAACATCTTCTTCTTTTACTAATTAGTTTAATTACCTAACTATTTCTTCTTTTACTATTTAGTTTAATTACCTAGAATTAAACTAACTATTTCTTCTTTTACTATTTAGTTTAATTACCTAACTATTTTGTCTTTTACTATTTAGTTTAATTACCTAGAACTAAACTAACTATTTTTTGTAAAACTATTTAGTTTAATTACCTAGAATTAAACTAACTATTTCTCCTTTTACTATTAGTTTAATTACCTAGAATTAAACTAACTTTTCTTCTTTTGCTACTTAGTTTAATTACCTAGAACTAACTTTTCTTCTTTTACTACTTAGTTTAATTACCTAGAATTAAACTAACTATTTCTTCTTTTGCTACTTAGTTTAATTACCTAGAATTAAACTAACTTTTCCTCTTTTACTACTTAGTTTAATTTCCTAGAATTAAACTAACATTTTCTTCTTTTACTATTTAGTTTAATTACCCAGAATTAAACTAACTTTTTCTTCTTTTTTTGCTCTTTAATTTAATTGTTCTGACTTAAACTTTCGATTGAATTCATGGATGCTCGTGATGCATGTGATCCGATTTAAAAACGTTTACCGTGTGATTATACGAGAAACACTATTTGGACACCTTCCACTTGATTGCTAAGACCCCCATTTAGATGTATCAAGCCTAGGAAACTCGGATTGAAATGGACAACTATTGTCTACATCTCGACCGATTATTCCATCATCGGTGTCAATTTATTTTCTCGAATTGAACTTGGCATTAACAACATTTAAAGAAATTTAAAATGCATGATTATGAATGTAGAATATTTTCTCATATATTTGGATTTATTCTCATAATTGGCAAAATAAATGACTTAATTCTTAACAAAGCTTTGATTTGAGGGTTTAATTGAGTTAATTTCGAAGACAGGGACTAAATCGTAAGCAATAACCAATTTTAGGACTTGATTGTGCTAACCACATCTTAAATTTGCTGAATGAGGGCCAAATTGAATTAAGGTCTAAAAACATACCTGAGCTTGCACCAAAACTGCGCCGTTTAGCCTTAACTGGTACGGGCTATATATTCTCGACTTCAGTCTCCTTCTCCACAAAAAAACCCTAGCTTCCCCGTTCTTGCAGCGCCGCCGCTGTGACTGGTTCGCTTTGTCGAGGCAGACTCACCACCGTGCATGGCTTCAAAGTTTAGCGCCAACTTCCCCTTTTTACTTCCAACACTTCTATTGTCTCAATTTGAAGAAATACCCACTGTAAATCCGAAAGCCCTCAAAAATCTCTCAACCCGAACCTAAAGATGGCTTAGATCTCTGATTCTAGCCATCAGATTTGCTTGAAAACTAACTATATCTACCCTTGCTCCATCATAAACCTTCCTATGGCTTCAATTTTTTGAAAGACTACCCAAAACCGAAACCCCCAAATTTGACTTGATGAACCCTAAATTTTTTTTTTTAAAAACAGCAGAGTTCAGTTTGGCAGCGTTTTCTCTCTTTTTTCCTCCCTCCCCCGTTTGGAGAAGACGATGCGCCTATTTATAGGGCTAATGGGTGAGAGGTAAGATCCCCTATCCAACGGTTCTCCCTTTTCCTTATGAATTTTGTATTTTCAATTTTCAGGTGCTTACTCTTTTTTTCTCTTCCTGGTGCAGGTCTCACCTATCGGGGATAAGGAGGATGAGTTGTAAATGGTGAGTCACCGTCCTTGGGAGGTTTTTGAACCCATGGTTTTTTTCAATACTGCTCTTTGGTTTATCGTTTAGCCCTCCAGGCGGTTGTGACCTATTTCCCTGTTAGTCCTCAAATTTTTTTTATTCTTCATTTTGTAATTTCTAGCTTTCATTCCCATCCCTGGTTTTGTCTCATGTGAGCTCTATCCTCTCTGTATTGTGAAGGAGATGCTGAGCTGGCGACCTAGTACCGATTTATTCTTAGGTGGGCTATTGAGGTTTTGATCCCTCATACTTCACTTTCTTTTTTTTTGCACACTTTAGGGGTTTCTGTTATTTCCCCGAATTTGTCTCCATTTGTTTTTTTCCTTAAACTTATCGAATGTGGCTGATTTGTATGTGCACGTGCTCTTTAGGTGATGAGCTGGTGGCTGAGGTGGTAAGTCCAGGTGAATCCTTTTGATCTTCTTCTTTTTTTGCTTTTTTTTTCGCTTGTCATCTTCCACATGTAACTTTCTCTTTTTCTTTTCTTCTCTTTTTTTTGTGCAGGGGATGTTGATGTGGCAGTAGGAAAGCTTTAGGGACTAACTTAAGCCCATCAATAATCGCCAACATTCTGGTGAAACCCTTTCTTTCTCTTTTTTGCATGTTTGACTGAGATGCTGCCATTATGAGTGTTTCTATGGTGTTTTACCATGCTGACTTACTGATGATGGCGAGGTTATTATATCCTACTCTGGACTGAACTTGGTGTTGTCCAGAATGCTTTGATCCTTTATTTATGCCTATGCCTATGTGTACACAATGTGTGACTGCTAGAATGGAAATGCTTGATCCTGCTTCTTCTTTTTTTTTATGACTACTTCCTGATGTAATTAACTATCCTAAGTGTATATAAAAAAAATGGGAGTGACCTAGATGCTACTGCTATGATGCAATGCATGTTAGCTAAATGCGTAGGAATGGCTGACTTTTGCAATGGTGTTGTTTGCAGAGTACTAAATGCCTTACCCTTTGTGTTGATCCTGAATAAAATGCATACTTGACATTAGAATACAAAGCTATGCATGTGGCAACTTACTATTATCTCAACTTTTATCTAACTAGTATGCCTACTATAAGGCCTAACTTGACATGTCATGCTTATGTGACTTTGTGAAATGCCATGCCTTGCCTAATTTACTTTGTCTATGCATATTTTAAGACCCTGTTGGCACATCTGAGGTTTAGGAACCAATCCTGAATCTCATTCTCAATTTGGCCAAAAGTAAACTCCCCCAGGCTTTCGGTTCTCTCCTTTTTTCTTTATGTTGTATTGCCATGCGCTGTTTGTACTTACTGTCTTGCTTATCATGTCATCTTATTATTGATCTTGTGTTGTTGCATTACTGTTGCTTTGCTGCTTTCCATTGTTTTGAAACATATGTGACCATAGTTGTTGAATTGTCCTTGTGCCATTTGAGTCCATATTTTGCTTGTCTCTTTTATTGAACCAGGGCATTTACCAATTAATGGTATCCCTCCTCTTAAGCCTGGGGGCACAATTTGTACTTGTCTCTTGTGTCTTGTTTTCCTTGCAAGTTATTCAAACAGTGCACTGGAACGGCTTCCAACCTACTATGGCAAGCTTGGACTTGTGATGAAAAAACAAAGAAGTGGGGGAGGGGGTATGGAATACCAACAAGGAGTGTAAAATAGCTGTTTTGTAGCCTTTAGTTCTTCTTGATTTGCGATGCCAAGAGGGAAAGTTGTCTTTATTGTAAAGAAAGAAAAATGTATATGGCTTCTTTTCCTTTTTTTTGTACTGTTAATTACCCTTCTCAGTTTTACAGCAATGCAATAAAAATGCCTCTTTGAAAATCATAATCACCTTATTTTACTATTTGTAAACAATAGGCCTAAACGGGATTGGGCCACATCTAAAGCTAGCCCAAGTGTAAACTATACAAACAAAAGCCCAATTTTAAAATGTTAGGCCCAAAGAATAGGCTAATTTCAGAATTAACAATCTAATCAAAGGAAAGTTTGGACCAATTTTTTAACGTAATCAGGGTATACCAATGCAATGTAATAGTAATGTCAAAATGGACGAGATATAAATCTATGAAAGAGATTTTGATCTGATGAATGCAACCCTATAACTCGTAATTGCCAAGAACCCTAATGCGATATGTTTTGCTTAAACAACAAAAATGTGCAAAAAGGGGACATACTGTAATGCAATCTACCAAAGACTAGAATGAACACACTGACCAGCAATCTTGACCTAAATGCCCCTGAGGCGGAAAATGACCAAAATGCCCCTAAGGAAAAAATGACCAAAATGCCCCTGGTAATTTCTTAAGGATATTTAAAGATGGGTGTCTACAGCTGCCCCTCTTTGCGTGCTTTCCAACTGTCGGAGAGAATGCAAAGGAGTAGTTTGTACACTTTCTGAGAGTTGGGAAGTGCGCGAAGACGTAGACACATGTTTCCGATGCCTTTCCATTCCTCTTTTCTTGCGAGGAGGAGTGCCCCGCTTTGTGAGCAACTGGAAGCCGCCGAAGACTGCTAGAATGTCTTGTCCGATCGGAGCTTCCAGTTGAGGAAAATCCTGCAAAACAACTTTGGTGGTGCAAGTATGTTATGACGTAATGATAGGATGCACATGATTTGACATGATGCAACATGATGTGACATAATTTCTTAGAGAGAGTTGATTAAGGTTATTTCGTTTGGGTCTTGCTGTCCTTGGTATTGCTCTTTGTTTTGCTTTGGGTTCTTTTGTTCTCCTGAATCGTTTCCGTGCCTTGTGAACTCTCTTCTACCGTTCTATGCTTGTCCTCATTATTTTTTCTGATCTTAACCTTACTTCCCTCCTCTTTACTTATTAATTTATCCGGGCAGAGACATGCCCACCCTTGATTCTACTTCTTCTTTGCAACTTTAGGGAGCTCTCTCCCGTTGGTTTTGGTTGTATTGCAAGTCAATTTAGCCTTTTCCACCTAAAATGTAAGGTCATACTTTTTATGACTTGTAATTATATGCTATGCAGTATGACAAGCCCACATGTAAAAAGAAATATAATATTTGCATTAATACTACTATATGTACAAAAAGTGCTTAAAAGTGCAACTGTTTACAGGAGTCTCATATTTCAAAAGAAAGGAAAACATAGAAAGGTAGCGCCTTCTAATGATGAATGCCCTCACAACGTTGTGATGATGGAGCCTTTGGATCCTTCCAGGGAAGCCTACTGTACTGATAGCACCTACTCAGTTTGGATCGCATCCCTTTTTGGTCCTCAAAAGATAGTCTAGTATCCATATGCTATATCCTAGCCCTGCCTCAAGCCGCCCTTTTCGGGTTTTCAGCTCAAATTCCTCCTTTTCCATCCTTCGCTTTGAACCACCCTTTTTGGGTTTTCGATTCAAGCGACCCTCGACGGATCCGAGCCGCCCTTTACGGGTTTTCAGCTCGGACCCCTGCTTTTGTGTTTTTCTTTTGCGACCTCTTTCTTTTTTAGGCCCGGTTTTTTTTTAATAACCGTTATTCTACTTCAGGCGTAGTACTTCTTTACTGCGTCTGCGTTGATGGGACTCGGGAAATCCTTCCCATCCATCTCTTGTAGAATCAACGCCCCCCTGGAAAAGCCTTTCTGACCACGTATGGGCCATCCCAATTGGACGTCCACTTGCCCCTAGGATCCCTTTGATCTGGGAGAATCCTTTCAGAACCAAGTCTCCTTCTTTGAACTGTCTGGGGCGAACTTTCTTGTTATAAGCCCTCTCCATCCTTTTCTGGTATAGCTGACCGTGGCAAATTGCTGTAATTCTCTTTTCATCGATCAAATTCAATTGATCAATCGTTTCTTGTACCCACTCTCCTTCATCCATTTTCAACTCTCGGTATACCCCGAGCGAGGGGATTTCCACCTCTATTGGTACTACCGCTTCCATCCCATATACCAATGAATAAGGAGTTGCCCCGGTTGACGTTCTGACACAGGTTCGATAGGCATGGAGAGTAAATGATAGTTTCTCATGCCAATCCCGATATGTTACTGTCATTTTTTTCTATGATTCTTTTGATGTTCTTGTTGGCTGCTTCAACTGCTCTGTTCATTTTAGGCCTGTATGTGGTTGAATTACTGTGTATGATCTTAAACTGCTTGCAAGCCTCTTCAATTAGTCCTCGGTTCAAATTGGATGCGTTGTCAGTGATAATCCTCTCAGGCAATCCATATCTACAAATGATCTCCCTTTTGATGAATCGAGCAACCACTACTTGTGTGACATTGGAGTAGGAAGCAGCTTCTACCCACTTGGTGAAGTAGTCAATTGCCACTAATATGAACTTGTGCGCATTTGATGCTTTGGGGTTAATGACTCGAATGACGTCTATGCCCCACACGGAGAAAGGCCAAGGGGATGCCATAACATGTAGAGGATTGGGCGGCACATGTACATAGTCCCCGTATATCTGACATTTGTGGCATTTTCTCACATAAATAATGCAGTCTGTTTCCAGTGTCAGCCAATAATACCAAGCTCTCATTATTTGTCTAGCCATTCTATGCCCGCTGGCATGACTTCCACATGATCCTTCATGAACTTCTTCCAAGATTTTTCGAGCCTCTGTCGAATCCACACACCTCATTAGTGTTCCATCTCGACATTTCTTATATAGCGTTTCACCACTCAAGAAATACCCAATGGCCAACTTCCTGAGTGTCCTTTTGTCAACTTCAATGGCCTTTTCCGGGTACGCCTGTTGCTTGAGATACTGGAAAATATCAAAGTACCAGGGGTTTCCGTCCACTTCATCTTCGATACTCATGACATGCGCCGATAAGCTTCTCATTTGGACATAGATGGGCCGAACTTCTGAATTTGCCCCTATTTTGAACATTGATGACAAAGTTGCTAGGGCGTCAGCTATTTGGTTATCTTCTCTAGGCAAGTGCTGGAATGTCACTTTTTCAAATGGTTTGATCAGTTCTGTGACGTGATCCTTATACAACACCAACTTCGAATCCCTAGTTTGACACTCTCCTTTCATCCGATAAATCACTAGGGTTGAGTCTCCGTATACTTCTAATTTCTTCACTTTTCTTTCCAATGCTAACTGGATTCCCAAAACGCATGCCTCATACTCCGCCAAATTATTGGTTGCAGGGAACCCTAATCTAGCCGTGGCTGGGTAGTAATCACCGTCAAAGGATACCAATACTGCTCCAATGCCTTGGCCAGACAAATTCGAAGCCCCATCAAAATATACCTTCCATTTTCCCTCAATCTCTCCCGCTTCTTCAACATGGGAGAATGCCATTAGGTCTTCATCTGGAAACTCAAAATTTACCGGTTCATACTCCTCACTTGCTCGCTCAGCTAGGAAGTCTGCTATCGCACTTCCCTTGATTGCTTTCCGAGAGACATACACTACATCATATTCAGATAAAAGGACCTGCCTAGCAACCCGTCCTGACAACCCTGGTTCTCAAACACGTATTTGATAGGGTCTAGCTTAGATACTAACCAAGTTGTATGGTATAACATGTATTGCCTCAGTCTGTGTGCAGCCCAAGCCAATGCGCAACACATTTTTTCTAATGCCAAATATTTGGCCTCATAATCTGTAAATTTCTTGCTCAGATAATAGATGGCGTGCTCCCTTTTTCCTGTATTATCCTATTGTGCCAACACGCATCCCATCGAATTCTCAAATACTGATAGGTACAAGATCAGAGGCCTTCATTTTACTGGTGGGACTAGCACGAGTGGTTTTACCAAGTACCCCTTGATTTTCTCAAAAGCTTCCTGGCATTCTTCGTCCCAATCTCCTGGGTTCTTTTTTCTGAGTAATCTGAAAATTGGATCGCACTTTGCTGTAACTGTGAAATGAAGTGCCCTATATAGTTCAAGCGGCCTAAGAACCCTCTCACTTCCTTTTGGGTTTTCGAAGGAGGCAACCCCTGTATAGACTAGATCTTATCGGGATCTACTTCTATCCCTTTCTCACTTAGCACGAATCAAGGAGTTTTCCTGATGTTTCCCCAAATGTGCACTTGTTCGGGTTCAATTTAAGCTGGTTCTCTCTCAGCCTTTCAAACAATTTCCTCAGATTCTCCTTGTGCTCTTTTGGCGACCTGGCCTTAGCAATCATGTCATCTACATACACCTCTATTTCTTTGTGCATCATGTCATGGAAAAGTGTAACCATGGCCCTTTGGTATGTTGCCCCAGCATTCTTTAATCCAAACGGCATGACTTTGTAGCAGAACACCCCCCAAGCGGTCACAAAGGCGGTCTTTTCCATATCTTCGGGCACCATTTTGATTTGATTGTACCCCGAGAATCCATCCATGAAGGAAAACCATGAGTACCCTGTTGTGTTGTCCACCAATATGTCTATATGTGTAGTGGGAAATTGTCTTTAGGACTGGCTTTGTTTAAGTCCCTGTAATCTACACACATCCTTACTTTTCCATCTTTCTTTGGGACTGGGACTATGTTAGCTTGCCATTCAGGATATTTAGCCTCTTGTAGGAAATCGGCATTGAACTACTTTTCTATCTCTTCTTTGATCTTCAACAACATATCTGGTTTCATCTGCCTCAACTTCTGTTGTACGGGTCTCATATCTTCTCTAGTGGGTAACCGATGAATTGCTATTTCTGGATCCAAGCCCGACATATCTTGATAAGACCAGGCGAATACATTTGAGAATTGTTTCAGCAAGTCTATTAATTCCTGTCTATCCTCCCCTGACAAGGTAGTACCAATCTTAACTTCTCTAGGAGCTTCTTCTGTTCCTAGGTTAATCGACTCGGTGGGCTCTTTGTGAGGGACAATTTGCTTCCCATCTTGTTCAACTAATCCCAAGAGGTCTGAAGGCAGAGCCTGATCCTCTGTGTCATCATCGTTTAGCTCATCAGTACAGACAGGCTTCTCAAAGTCAAATCCAAGACTGTCTGGAGCGTCTTTGTATTCATCATTATTTGGCCTGAAAATAATAATAGGAACTATATATAGAAATAATATTTAGGTAAATACTGTAAATAAAGAATGCATAAAATATGAGACTCGAATGTGGGCCTGAAACATGCATCTCATTTCATTACTCATGATAAAAAGTTTAACATGACAAGTTAAGTTTAAACAGGCAAAATTATTTAATTACAAACTCATGATTGTCTTAGTCATTGCTTCATTACATTGAACTTTCAGCCGTCGCAACGGCACATTCAAAAGCCTCCCAATTGCCAAGTTCTTCTCCTGCAGCCATAGGGTAGATCCATGAACATGGTCTTGTTGCTTCTTCTGTGACTGCATTGATGGTGAGCCCAACCAACTTTTGATTAATAGCCTTTTCCCCCTGCTCATGCTGATTCTTTTCCTCATTGACCCATCCAGCTGATCTGAAAGTCTGTGATAAAGGTGGTATCTCCATCTTTACCTTCTTTCCAAATGGTATCCTTAGCCTTTCAGCCCTTCTCATCTTCCTTGCGTCAGCCAAGATCTAGTGTCTTCTGCTGTAGGCTTGAAACCCAACCCGATCCAGGATTCATAGTGAGGTCCTCAATTATCTTCATCTTGCCTTGGGCATTTCTTCCCAGACCTTGA
Organism: Corchorus olitorius; assembly: GCA_001974825.2. Taxonomy (NCBI): domain Eukaryota; kingdom Viridiplantae; phylum Streptophyta; class Magnoliopsida; order Malvales; family Malvaceae; genus Corchorus; species Corchorus olitorius. Next base: position 14,673 of record AWUE01023594.1, read on the forward strand.
CCTACCTTCCAGCCGTATTTCTTCATTACTTGTATTGCCATGACTGAACCCTCCTGAGGTTTCTAGAAGTGATCGACCTCAAAAGCTCAAAAGGAGCATTCATAGGACGGTTCAGCAGCCTCAACACATGGAGTAGCGCTTGTCTTAGCCACTATCATGTCCTCCTGACCATTTACCACCACCAATTTATCTGCGGTCATGAACTTGACCTTCTGATGCAAGGAAGAAGGCACTGCCCCTGCCATGTGGATCCATGGCCTTCCCAGCAAGCAAGAATAAGAGGGATCTATATCCAACACTTGGAACATTAGCTTAAAAGGAACTGATCCTATGTCCAGGCAAACTTCTAGCTCTCCGATTACATCTCTTCTGGTTCCGTCAAAAGCCCTGACTACCATGTGGTTGGTGTGAATGTAATTGGGCTCTACCGGTAGGGCTTTCAAGGTGCTTAGCGGCATGATATTAAGTGTTGAGTCGTTGTCAATAAGCACACCTCCCATACCCACATTCCCGCACTTCACGGTAATATGGAGTGCCTTGATTCCCTTCTTTCCTCCCTCCGGGATTTCTTTCTCAGAGAAAGTTATGAACCCTTTGGCGGCTATGTTCCCAGCCACTCGATCTAAGTCATTGACTAAGATGCTCTGAGGCACATAGGCTTGGCTCAGGACCCGTAATAGTGCATTTCGGTGAGTCTCTGAATTCAAGAGCAAGCTTAGTGTGGAGATTTTTGCTAGGATTTTGTTCAGGGCGTCAACCATGCTATACTCACTATACTTGATGATCTTCAGGAATTGTTCTGCTTCAAAACTAGATATGGGCCTGACAGCTGCCCCGTCTTTCTTCTCTTCTGATGGTTGACCTTTCTCAACTATCTCTTCTTTCCTACCTTCTGATGATTGATCTTTCTCATTGGTCTTCTCTACAGGGATATTCTTTCCCTTTTCTTCAGGTGAATAAATCCTCCCACTCCGGGTCATTCCTCCTACTCCAGTGATGTTTGCCAAGTCTCCATCTCCTTGGGGAATTGTGTAGCTACAGTCATATTTCCAAGGTACCTGACTGTCCTTCTCATAAGGAAAAGGTTGTGGTGGTATCACAACCATGCGCGGTGCTTGTAAATGGGGTGGAAGCACCGTGGGTGGTCTAGGGATAAAAGGTTGACCCGGCCTGGCAATGTATGGGATGAATGGTTAGGTTGATGAGCTCGGGGCCAGTGGTTGACCATATTCTTCTAAGACCACATCGATCTCTCGTTCTTTCTTCTCCAGATAAAATTCGATGTGGTGCTCATCCATCAGCTTCTGTACCTTCCCCTTAAACTATGGACAATGTTGAATTCCATGCACCAAACCATGATATGGGCACACTTCGTCATGATCCGCGTCTCCAAATTCTCCTGTCTCAATCATTTCTGCGTTGGTCAGTGCCTTAAAAATCGTCCCAAAGGGGGTCACCACTTCTGATATCTTCCTTCTCAGGACTTTCCTTTACCCACCATAGTTACTTGAGGACGTCCCTGGTTTTGTGTCTGGGGTGCTTGGACCGCATTTTCGAAACTCAATTTCCCACTTCTGACCAGATCTTGAACTGCTAGTTTCAATCTTAGACAATCTTCTGTTGCATGCCCCTCAGTTCCGGAGTGGTAGTCACAATGAGGTTTAGCATTGTACCAAGCTCCAGGATTGAGCAAAGGTTTTGAAAAAGGTAGTCTATGTAGTAGATTCTGTTGGAGTAGCTGGGGTGGAAGCTCTGTGTAGGTATATGGGATCGGATCAATGGGTATCTTCTCCTTCGGCACTCCTCCTGGAAAATATGTTGGGGCTTTCTAAGTACTTGCCTGAACCGAACTAGGCCTAGGATCTGCAGGCCTCGGGTTAATTGGAGTGCCGGTTGTAGAACTAACACTTCCCGTATATGGGTAATAGTACTGGTTAGGTTGAGGTGGAGCATAATACCCGTGTGATGGATAGGTGTACCCGTAATTCTGGTTATAGTGGGGGCTATATTGCTGTCACTGTCCCCTGGGCCTGAAGTTGGTCTGTCCCACTTAATGTATATCTCCCTCCTTTTTCCTCTGACTCGGGTGGCCATTCTTCTCAACTTCCTCAAATACCCCGGCTCGAAGCCCTGATTCATAAGCCTCCCCTGCTATAATCAATCTGGTGAAAGAATCTGTTGCCGCTTGGTACAGTTTACAGGAAGTATTCTTTTGATAGGGTCTTTAGGAGAATGCTACCCACTTCAGTGTCCTTCATTTGTGGATCTACCTCCATTGCCAAATCTTTGAAACGCTGGCCATATTCTTTAATGGTCTCGCTCGGCTTAATCTTCATACCGTGCAATGTCTTTCGAGTGGGAGCCAGCTCATCAATGTATCGATATTGTGCTATGAAGGCATCGGCCATATCATTCCATGTTTTAATCTGGCTGGGGTCCAATCTGTTGTACCACTTGAAAGATGAACCAGTGAGACTCCTCTGAAAGTAGTGCATGAGCATGTCATCCATGTAGTAAGGTTGCATCTGACGCACGTAAGTATTGACATGCTCTTCTGGGGATTGAGTTCCATCAAACTTTTCAAAGTCAGGAACTTTGAATTTGTTGGTAATACCAAATTCGTAACCAATGCCACCTTATCAACCCCCTTAAAGTATGTCTGCTTGCCACCAATCCCCTAGAACTTCTCCTCTATTCTTCCCCACAGCTTCTCAGTGGACTCTTCGATCATTTTTCTTGGGTCTTCTTCAGTTTTCAACCCTGCAAACCCTGCTGGAATTTCCCCAAATTCAGTCCCGTGCGCTGTTTGAGCACCTTGAGAGAACGGAAGGACGGTGGGTGGGGATGGTTCAAAGATTGTTGACGACCTATTCCGGTGCATTTGCTGGCCTGGTGGTATAGGCAAGTTGTCCCACCCTAATGTGGGGAATGAGAGGCTACCCGGGAGGGGAATTGGCAAATCGATTTGCCTGGATGACCGGATCAGCAAATTAGCTTGGGTTGTTTTTGTAACTATCCCTGTGGACGGCACATTTTGTCTCTGTTGTTTGTTCCTGACCATTTGCAGTTCCCGAACTTCCGGGTGTCATGCCAGTCATTGTAGCTATTAACTCCATCATACGGTCCATCTTTGCATTTGTCGCCTCTTCTCAGCGCCTAGCTTCCTCTTCTCGCCTAGTCATTTCTTCCCTTAACTGTTGAATTTCTCTTGTCTGATCTTCCATCCTCTTGGCTTGAGATCTGGTATTATACTACTGAGTTCTCTGGTATACTTTTCTTGGCGGAGCTATTTTTAAAACCTGATGAGTTTGAATGTTAGTATTCCATTATTAATCCCTTTTTATTTAAGATTTTTAAGGGTGTGGGGCCCCTCCACGATTTGGTAGGAACTTCCACGGGTCCAAAGCCGTGATTATTTACAACCCTGTCAATAATCAGGGCTTCTACCTTCATGCAAATGATGCGAATTAATGTTATGATGCATGGACCTACTAATTCATCATTTAAGAAAGAGAACTTAAACTGGGATTCATTGCTCTAGTGCCATAACTTGATGCTTCATCATTGATTGCAAACATCCATATCATAAAAGCATTGTTCTGAGAATAAAAATTAAGGATTACAAAACATTGTTTTGCACATAAATTTTAATCACAAATCCGAAGGGCATAACTTGTAACTGAAGATCTAGTACTACTACTTTCCCACAAATTGCCTGAAGTAAGTGAGGGCTTCGTTGCATTTGTTCACGGTATCTTCCAGGACATCGGCTACCGGCTGGAGGCGCTGATCAAATGGGGCTACATAGGGTAGTACATTCTTAGCCTGATCCTTGATGTCCTCTACCTGGAGCAACTCGATCTTGATCTGATCTAGCAAGAAGCGGATCTGTTCACATCTTTGATCATGGGCTTTTTTGTGTGAGAATCCTTGGTCCTGGAGTCTCCAATTCTCGCCCTACAGCTTCGCATATTCCTCTTCCAAGCCCTTGAGTGTATCCACCACTTTTCCATATTCCTCTTGGTTTATCTTGGCTGCCCTTTTGTGAAACTCTAAAGTAGCCTCTGCCTGGGCTTTTGCTGCCTTAGCTTCTTCAGTTCGGGCTTTTTCCATCCTCAGCTCTTCTTGGACCCTTCCATTTTCTTCTCTAGTCCTCTTCAAGTGGCGGTCTAAAGTCTAAACTCGCTGGTCCGCTCTTACTGAACCTCCGCCTATTTCAAAGTCCAACCTCTCTCTGAGATAGCTTGTTGCTATTTTAGCAGCTTTGTTCTTTTTAGCCAAACAGATTTTCTCTTTGCATTCAGCCTTGAAGTCCCTTTTAAGCTCTTGATTTTTAGCCTCAGCCTTTTCCTTCAGTTTTCTCTCGCCCTCGGCTTCTTCTTCTGCTTCTCTGCATTTTGCGCTCATTTCCTCGGCCTTTTTCTCTGCCTCCTCTGCCCTCAGCACTAACTGCCGGTTGACTTCTGCTATCCTCTGGGCTTCAGTACCATTCCTTTCCCTTTCCAATTGCATTGTCAGCTTCATAACTATATCCTCCATCTCTTCACTGACTGCGGCCTCAGGATCGGTAGGGGGGTACTTTTATATCCTTCACTCTCTTCCAGTGCCAATCTGGGTATTCCGGTGTCACCCTTGTAGCTCTCCCAAATTTCCTGACGAAAGTCATCTGCGTGAGTGTCTTCCGAAGTTCCTGAGCTTCCTGCTTGAAATTTTCCTCCCCATATACAATATTAACACTGTTCAGTCCATGGGTAGCGGGAATAAACTGATCACCTCCATATTGTCTTCTGACCATTATGGGAGAATAGCTTGTGACCCCCCATAGCCCAAATAAAGGCACCCACGGGTTGGGTAGAACCATGGAGCCACCCACTCAACTTGGTCGGCTTTGAGAGTTCCAAGAAACTTCATCCATTGTGCTTTGGTTTTCCCCTTAGGCCATTCACTGCCAAGATATTCCCGTATGGGATTTTCCTTCACCCACTGGTGGATTGGTAGTGTAAACCGAAACTCTATGCATTCGAAATGTCCTTTGAACCAGATGGTCAACAACTGAGCACAACCCTGGAACCTCTCTCCCTTCAGTCAACAGTGGTTCAATGATCTAATGGTTTATGCCAGGATCGCTGGGACTGGGTTATCTCCCCTCAAGATTAAGTCTACCAGATGAATTACATAAGAGTCTACGTGCCCCAGTATTTTGGGGAACACTACCATCCCATATACCAACACAACCATAATGTTCTGTCCTTGAGGAGTATTCGGGTTCTCTTTGACAAAATCCATAAGGCACTGTACTGCTAGTCTGCTCGAATAACCCTTGTTCTTCCAATACTTGTCATATGCTGCCTTTTGCACTCCCATGAGACCTGCCAGAGTAGATATTGCAGTGGATTTGTTCCCCCTCATGAAAACCCTAAAACCTGCTTCAATAGCCTTTAACCTTAACAACTAGGCATATTCCTCAATAGTTGGGACCATGTCCACTTCATTAAAAGTAAAACAACGGTATGAACGGTCCCAATATGGTAGCATCCCACTAATCATGTTGTCATCCAGTTTTACTTTCATAAGTTGTACCACTGCTCCATATTTTTCTGCAAATTTTGCCTCAGTCATCTTCATCTCCATCCACAGCTTGTGAAGTTCAGTGAAATCATTTTGCTTCAGATCTAAATGTATCATTTTCGGTACCTCTGATTGAAAGTTTTCAACCAAATTATCCCCATTCAGCTTCTGTGCTACCTCATGCCTGTGCTGAACATGCGCTGGGTGGCTATCCCTTAGGTGTTCCGGCACGAAAGATTCTAGCTCATCCCTTAACATTCTTCTCTATCTTAAATGAAGAATGGACCTATCATGGATGCAAATGCAAAAAAGGCGAAAGGGGCACACAATAATAGAGCAAGTTAGCACCATATAAGAAATAATTGCTTAATACTTAAAAGATAATAACGTATAAGCACCCTTGGATATCGAAAGCATTTTCTGATTTCTGAAAACTAGAGCCTTTGGCTCTTATGGGCGGGAAGTCCATTTATTAGGGTAACGTGATTACCCTTTTCTACGATTCATAATAATAGTAACAGTAAAGGAGAGAAATGTTCATTCCATCTGTCTGGGTTTATTATCACGGGATTGGCAACAGCTAAGCTAGATGTTTAGGGTATCTATATGCTGGGTGAGGCTTCTCATAGCTCTAAAGGCTCCCAGACTGTCCTTACTGACACCGATATTTGGCTAGTACGGCCTCCAATCCTCACCCATCATAGGCTCACTGGAAAGGATTCAGTCTGAGTGGAGGTGTTTCACTACAAACCCGCATGGTGACTATCGTCACACGAGGGCTAGCTACTTTGCCTCCTCCTAAATGGGCTAGAGCTCCGGTGTAAGCTCATGTAATGCAAATGCAACTTATTGGTGAGTGTGTGTGAAGGAACATACAAACCTTTACCAAACACGCTTAACCCAAATTACTAAACTACTCCCAGA
>AWUE01023595.1:0-14470 GCA_001974825.2 Corchorus olitorius
AATTCTAGACCAGTGTTCAGTTTGACTCTCTAACGTCCCCAGCGGAGTCGCCAAGTTGTCGCAACGCACGGGTCCGGAGGGACCCGCGGCCAACGACTTGGGGAAAACTACTGGAATCTATCCTACGGATGCGAGTCGCCACTAATCCTTTTTATGGTGCGATTAGCCACCTATTATTAAGTTTAATATTAGTCTAAGCCGGGCGAAGGTAACACTACACTTAATAAAGTCTACTTAACCAAAGATCTTACGGTTTGGGAGTCGGGTACGCGTGGGGAAGGATTAGCACCCCCACGACGCCCGTCAAAAGACGGCACTGACCAATCTAGAACTAACGTATAGGCTTCAATTAATGGTTATTTCTATTCTTAATGTCAAACTTAAAGGTTTTCTTAACAACTTTTAATAATGTTAACCCTTTATCTCACTATGGGTTACTCCGAATTAAGCCCGTTTTACTTATTACTACCTTTTACTCTTTAGTTTAATTGCTAATTACCGCTTACTCTTTTCTTTTACTCTTTAACTTAGTTACCCGGAATTAAACTGATCACTGTTTGTCTCTTCTTTTACTATTTAATTTAATTAAACCAGTCTCTGTTTACTTCTTCTTTCACTCTTTAGTTTAATTACCCAGGATTAAACTTCTTGGTTTACTTCTTCTTTTACTTTTTAGTCTAATTACCCAGAATTAAACTAATTATTGTTCTTCTCTCAGTACCTAGTTTAATTTCCTAGAATTAAACTAGGCTCTTCTTCTCTTACGATTTAGTTTAATTACCTGGAATTAAACTAATCCTCTTCTTCTTTTACTAATTAGTTTTATTACTTAACTATTTCTTCTTTTACTATTTAGTTTAATAACCTGGAATTAAACTAATCCTCTTCTTCTTTTACAAATTAGTTTAATTACCTGGAATTAAACTAATCTTCTTCTTCTTTTACTAATTAGTTTAATTACCTAACTATTTCTTCTTTTACTATTTAGTAACTATTTCTTCTTGTACTAATTAGTTTAATTACCTAACTATTTCTTCTTTTACTATTTAGTAACTATTTCTTCTTTTACTATTTAGTTTAATTACCTAACTATTTCTTCTTTTACTATTTAGTTTAATTACCTAGAATTAAACTAACTATTTTTTCTTTTACTATTTAGTTTAATTACCTAGAATTAAACTAACTATTTCTCCTTTTACTATTAGTTTAATTACCTAGAATTAAACTAACTTTTCTTCTTTTGCTACTTAGTTTAATAACCTAGAACTAACTTTTCTTCTTTTACTATTTAGTTTAATTACCTAGAATTAAACTAACTTTTTCTTCTTTTGCTACTTAGTTTAATTACCTAGAATTAAACTAACTTTTTCTTCTTTTACTATTTAGTATAATTTCCTAGAATTAAACTAACCTTTTCTTCTTTTACTATTTAGTTTAATTACCCAGAATTAAACTAACTTTTTCTTCTTTTTTTTGCTCTTTAATTTAATTGTTCTGATTTAAACTTTCGATTGAATTCATGGATGCACGTGATGCATGTGATCCGATTTAAAAACGTTTACCGTGCGATTATACGAGAAACACTATTTTTACACCTTCCACTTGATTGGTAAGACCCCCATTTAGATGTCTCAAGCCTAGGAAACTCGGATTGTAATGGACAACTACTGTCTACATCTCGACCGATTATTCCATCATCGGTGTCAATTTATTTTTCTCGAATTGAACTTGGCATTAACAACATTTAAAGAAATTTAAAATGCATGATTATGAATGTAGAATTTTTTTCTCATATATTTGGATTTATTCTCATAATTGGCAAAATAAATGACTTAATTCTTAACAAAGCTTTGATTTGACGGTTTAATTGAGTTAATTTTGAAGACAGGGACTAAATTGTAAGCAATAACCAATTTTGGGACTTGATTGCGCTAACCACATCTTAAATTTGCTGAATGAGGGCCAAATTGAATTAAGGTCTAAAAACATACCTGAGCTTGCACCAAAACTGTGCCGTTTAGCCTTAACTGGTACGGGCTATATATTCTCGACTTTAGTCTCCTTCTCCGCAAAAAAACCCTAGCTTCCCCGTTCTTGCAGCGCCGCCGCTGTGACTGCTCCGCTTTGTCGAGGCAGACTCACCACCGTGGATGGCTTCAAAGTTCAGCCGCAACTTCCCCTTTTTACTTCCAACACTTCTATGGTCTCAATTTGAAGAAATACCCACTGTAAACCCGAAAGCCCTCAAAAATCTATCTACCTGAACCTAAAGATGGCTTAGATCTCTGATTCTAGCCATCGGATTTGCTTGAAAACTAACTATATCTACCCTTGCTCCATCATAAACCTTCCCATGGCTTCAATTTTTTGAAAGACTACCCAAAACTGAAACCCCCAAATTTGACTTGATGAACCCTAGATTTTTTTTAAAAATGGCAGAGTTCAGTTTGGCAGCGTTTTCTCTCTTTTTTCCTCCCTCCCCCGTTTGGAGAAGACAATGCGCCTATTTATAGGGCTAATGGGTGAGAGGTAAGATCCCCCATCCAACGGCTCTCCCTTTTCCTTATGAATTTTGTATTTTCAATTTTCAGGTGCTTACTCTTTTTTTCTCTTCCTGGTGCAGGTCTCACCTATCGGGGATAAGGAGGATGAGTTGTAAATGGTGACTCACTGTCCTTGGGAGGTTTTTGAACCCATGGTTTTTTTCAATACTGCTCCTTGGTTTATCGTTTAGCCCTCCAGGCGGTTGTGACCTATTTCCCTGTTAGTCCTCAAATTTTTTTTATTCTTCATTTTGTAATTTCTGGCTTTTATTCCCATCCCTAGTTTTGTCTCATGTGAGCTCTGTGCTCTCTGTATTGTGAAGGAGATGCTGAGCTGGCGACCTAGTACCGATTTATTCTTAGGTGGGCTATTCAGGTTTTAATCCTCACACTTCACTTTCTTTTTTTTTCACACTTTAGGGGTTTCTGTTATTTCCCCGACTTTGTCTCCATTTGTTTTTTTCCTTAAACTTATCGAATGTGGCTGATTTGTATGTGCTCGTGCTCTTTAGGTGATGAGCCGGCGGCTGAGGTGGTAAGTCCAGGTGAATCCTTTTGATCTTCTTCTTTTTTTCTTTTTTTGCTTGTCATCTTCCACATGTAACTTTCTCTTTTTCTTTTCTTCTCTTTTTTGGTGCAGGGGATGCTGATGTGGCAGTAGGAAAGCTTTAGGGACTAACTTAAGCCCATCAATAATCGCCAACATTCTGGTGAAACCCTTTCTTTCTCTATTTTTGCATGTTTGACTGAGATGCTGCCATTATGAGTGTTTCTATGGTGTTTTACCATGTTGACTTACTGATGATGGCGAGGTTATTATATCCTACTCTGGACTGAACTTGCTGTTGACCAGAATGCTTTGATCCTTTATTTATGCCTATGCCTATGTGTACACAATGTGTGACTGCTAGAATGGAAATGCTTGATCCTGCTTCTTTTTTTTTTTATGACTACTTCCTGATGTAATTGACTATCCTAAGTGTATATAAAAAAAATGGGAGTGACCTAGATGCTACTGCTATGATGCATTAGCTAAATGCGTAGGAATGGTTGACTTTTGCAATAGTGTTGTTTGCAGAGTACTAAATGCCTTACCCTTTGTGTTGATCCTGAATAAAATGCATACTTGACATTAGAATACAAAGCTATGCATGTGGCAACTTACTGTTATCTCAACTTTTATCTAACTAGTATGCCTACTATAAGGCCTAACTTGACATGTCATGCTTATGTGACTTTGTGAAATGCCATGCCTTGCCTAATTTACTTTGTCTATGCATATTTTATGGCCATGTTGGCACATCTGAGGTTTAGGAACCAATCCTGAATCTCATTCTCAATTTGGCCAAAAGTAAACTCCCCCAGGCTTTCGGTTCTCTCCTTTTTTGCATTATGCTGTATTGCCATGCGTTGTTTGTACTTACTGTCTTGCTTATCATGTCATCTTATTATTGACCTTGTGTTGTTGCATTACTGTTGCTTTGCTGCTTTCCCTTGTTTTGAAACATATGTGACCATAGTTGCTGAATTGTCCTTGTGCCATTTGAGTCCATATTTTGCTTGTCTTTTTTATTGAACCAGGGCATTTACCAATTAATGGTATCCCGCCTCTTAAGCCTGGGGGCACAATTTGTATTTGTCTCTTGTGTCTTGTTTTTCCTTGCAGGTTAATCAAACAGTGCACTGGAACGGCTTCCAACCTACTATGGCAAGCTTGGATTTGTGAAGAGGAAACAAAGAAGTGGGGGATGGGGTGTGGAATACCAACAAGGAGTGTAAAATAGCTGTTTTGTAGCCTTTAGTTCTTCTTGATTTGCGATGCCAAGAGGGAAAGTTGTCTTTATTGTAAAGAAAGAACAATGTATATGGCTTCTTTTTCCTTTTTTTTTGTACTGTTAATTACCCTTCTCAGTTTTACAGCAATGCAATAAAAATGCCTCTTTGAAAATCATAATCACCTTATTTTACTATTTGTAAACAATAGGCCTAAACGGGATTGAGCCGCTTCTAAAGCTAGCCCAAGTGAAAACTATACAAACAAAAGCCCAATTTTAAAATGTTAGGCCCAAAGAATAGGCTAATTTCAGAATTAACAATCTAATCAAAGGAAAGTTTGGACCAATTGTTTAACGTAATCAGGGTATACCAATGCAATGTAATAGTAATGTCAAACTAGACGAGATATAAATCTATGAAAGAGATTTGGATCTGATGAATGCAACCCTATAACTCGTAATTGCCAAGAACCTTAATGCGATATGTTATGCTTAAACAACAAAAATGTGCAAAAAGGGGACATACTGTAATGCAATCTACCAAAGACTAGAATGAACACACTGACCCGCAATCTTGACCTAAATGCCCCTGAGGCGGAAAATGACCAAAATGCCCCTGATGCAAAAATGACCAAAATGTCCCTGGTAATTTCTTAAGGATATTTAAAGATGGGTGTCTACATAGCCCACCTTAGAATATCAGCATCAGTAAATTCTTTTCCATGGGAATGGAACCTTAGGTTCTTTAGAAGTTGGAGAATGTTGTATCTCATAAATTGCCACAAATAAGCTGGATAGAAAAACCAACATTCTGTCAAGACAGTACTTAACTAATTCCAATGCAAGTTCAAATTTAAAAAAAAATTGCAAAATTATCAAGACAGTACCACAATTAGTATCCCCTAAAACTGATAGTAAATTGTTTTCCCTTGTTCTCTCAACCTCAAAATGCTTTTTCACAAAGTCTCCAGAGGTCAACCATAATGACCGAACATTCAATTCATTAAAATGCCATGATATTCAATATGGGATCAATGATGCTGGCTTTGTCCTAGATAAAGGATAGCCTAATAAGGATAAATCCCAGTATAGATCAACTGCGAAACCTTGAGTTGAGGTTCAAATATCTTTTACCTGCATATCATCACTCCTGCCAGATTTTACTCCGTGCTCTTGTTGCTGTTATTAAGGAGGCCCATCTTTTTGCCAATCTGCTGCAATCCTCAAACATATAGGTAAATCGTAAACCATCTTAGAAAATGATACTTAATAGCACTAAATTGAAAGTTGAAACACTCCAAAGAAGCATGTCCACAATCATTCAACATAAGCATTAAAATAAAAAAGAAAGATACCAAAAGCAAGCTGTAATAAATAATAAGTTGAAATAATTAAACATAATAGTCAAATAAAAATCTACTGATTTGAAACTGGACCTGCAATGCACAAAATTCAGCATTGATCAAATTTTTTAACCACTCATCTGCAAAATCCATGACATACATACATGCATCATGTATATGACGTATAAATGTCTCTTAACTGACTATTAATTTCTTCTAAAAATGCAAACGTTAATCCGTGAAGACATTTTTCTATATTATAGTAACAGAATTAGAATTGAGTAATAAGAAATACAATTCATTTTACCATTTGGGCTTTGTCATTTCATCACCTTATGGATCCCATTCAATTTCCCTACACAAATACATTGTCAAAAGTAAACAGGACATGGTCAGTCATAGATGAGTAGGCATGAACAACAATAATAAATACATAATAATATCATTAGCAAGAACAACATTCTGAATTGCTACAGCTCCCGTGGATAGTAAAAACCAAATTGAATATAGGAACAATATGGTCTGTTCTTGCCAAAGCAAAATTTTATCAAAATCCCAAATCTTATCATTCCAAATTTTTATCTATTGCTCTCAGCAGATAAAAAATTTCCACCAATTATATCCTATAGACATAAATTTAGACTAGATTTTGAATTTTGATACTAAATAAAACTTTATAATCGAAATCTATTATATTGAATTGCAAGGAATAGTAAATATTGGTCATGATCAAGTAATGCCTTTGCAGGTGAATTTTCAAGTCAATTCTGGGCAAAAATTCCTTCAATTTTGAACCATGGGAAGAATCAACCTCTGCCATATTTTCCTCACGATAGATAGATTTTAGAAACAGAAACGAAGAGAAGGGAGGCCGATAAGAGGGTAAAAAGAAAGGGAAAAGAAAACTTAGAAAGAAGGGCCAAGTTGAGGACTGTGGCCAAATTCTTCTGGATTCAAGTCGAGACCCTAGATTTGGTCGGGGAAAAGGTGTCAGTAGAGAGTGGGACGTCATCGGAAGAATCTTCCTCTCTCTCTCTCTCAACATCTTTGTTCCTCTCTCGATTTTTGTCCATCAATTTCGCCGGAAACGCCCCGAAAAAATGCCCTCTCATCTTCCCTCTTTTCTCTTCTTCCTCTGTTCCTCCTTGGAAAACGGCTCTCTCGCCTACCCCTCTTCCTCTTCCCCTTCTCTCTGTTCTCACCCTCTCTGGCTCTCTAGACATCTGCCCTCCCCCACCCAACCAACCAAGACAGGTGCTGCAAAAATAAAAGGGTGCCATAAGTCAGCCATGCAGCAACACCACGCAATTTTTTTTAAAAAAAAAAATTCTAAGACATGTGTCATTGAAGTCTTTATGCGGGATTGCATTTCTATGAAGGGTTTGATAAGGATCCACTTACTGATTGTAAAATTAAAAAACTTTTAAACTTTATTTTTCTTTGCCCAGAAAAACATAGCTTTTCATTGAAATGAGCTGAGGGAAACAGCAAGATAGAAACATATAGAGGTGAGTTTATCAGACTCTAGATGAGAAATGCCATTTCTCATAATCTTCAAAACCGCTGTGATCATCAGAACTCAAGGTGGAGTCGGTAGTCCATCTTTGTCAAGGATGTGAACTAAAGGGAGAACGGGGTTGATTAACCCATTTGTGACACTTTCCCAATTTTGCAGAAGTGGCAACCCAATTTGCAGCAGCGTTAGCCTCCCTTCGCACTAAACTGATTTTGCTAGACCTCAAACTGGAGAAAAGACCTCTGATTTCCTGTAAAACTGGCTCAATTTCCCATCTTTCTCTCCTGACAGTATGCATAGCACCAACCAATTCCTCATAATCTACTTCAAACACAACATGGTTGATACCCTTTGATGAGACCAAGATGTTACAGGCATTTTGTATCTATTTTGCATGTATTTGATATATTTTTTATGCTATTTTACCCCCTAAATAGGCGTTTTACACTTGTAGGTCCATTTAGAGAGAAAGTTGCAATATAGTCTAAAATGAAGTAAAATAGAGCTATTTGGAGCACAATTGGATTGAAGCCCAAAAGGAGACCTCAAGATGGTGAATTTCGACCATAGTTCAAAGGATGTGGTGAACCACTTTCCCTATGTGGTGAACCATGTGTTGTTGGAGCTCATGAAAGTTAACAATGGAAGCATGCATGATCATCAATGGAGATTTAAGTAGACAACTTGAAGAAGATAAAGCCCAATGCCGCCCATGAAAGTATGTGGTTAACCATGACATGTTGATGGTTGCCCATATGGATGATACAAGTCCAAAGTCGATACAAGTGTTACATAGGAAACCATATGTGCTTCCATGGGGACTTATGTATCACTACTTGCTCAACAAGGCCGGCCACTCAAGGACTTCTAAGTCATTTTCACTCCTAGCAAACCTTGGCTCTACTTTGCCTATAAATACTCTTGTATTCTCTCATTTGAGAGAGTGCTAGTTCTAGTTCTCAACCCTAGCCGCCCATCATAGTTTAACCTAGAGATCATTTGTTTGTTAGCTAGCCGCCCCTCTCTTAGAAGAATGGAGCTTTCACTCAATCTCATGAATGAGTAGTTCTCTTATACTTCTTTTCTCTCCCATGTAGATTTCTATTCATTGTGTAATGGTGAGACTTTGTTCTTAATTCAAGTTCTTATGCATGATACATTCAAGTATGATTCTTTATGCTTCATCTCATGTTTATTTTACGGTTTTATGTGTGTTTCGCACCACTCATATGATTGTTTAATAAGCTAATGCTGATTTCTATCTATTGATTATGCAATATACTTTCTGATGAGTATAATTGATTAGATCTTATTCAAGTTGTAAAGATAATTGTATTATAACCTTTCTGCTGCGTATGATTATTAGAGAATCTCATTTGTCTTGATTATATAACAAACTATGGAGTTATATGGTTCACTGCTATCTCATATTTATCTTTCTATGGGCCACGACTTCACATAGATCTAGGATGGTATGTTATAGTTAATAGCTTGGTTAATTGTTCGATATTACTTCATGCCTCATCCATCTATATAAGGGATGCTTTCTGACGAATTTATATAGCTTAGAAGGGAGATATGATGTCGATAAATAGGTGAAATCCACCTTATATAGGTAAAGAACTTGGAATTGGTGCATAACTATTAGCTACCGCTTAAGTCCTTCCCAGTGACATGTTGTGGCTTGCCGTTTGCAAGGAGTTATAATCTAATATCCTGCCAAGGTGTATATATGTTTATTTGCTTGTTATCTTTTATGTCAATGACCCATTACACATGATAGATCTCTTACATATTGGGATGAGAAAGGAAGTATGCTTAGTTTATATAATTTCTCTTAATTCGAATCCATTCATTTACTTTATTTAGTGACAATTACTCTCTTTTACTTTGATTATTCAGTGCTACCTAATTGTTTGCTTAGTGTGTAGGATTGGTTCCTTGTTGTTATCAACCTTCCTAGTGGGAAATGACCCTTACTTGCCTTGTTCTACCCATTTGAGTAGCACCTGAGTCTGTTAAGGAAAAATAAATTTAAATCCTGAGAAACCCTCATTTGTAACGACCATCTGAGGTGGCATCACCCTTCTGTCATGCCAAAGTAACAATTTCTTTTAAAGCCAGAGTTTCTGCTTGCAAAGCATAGCTTACATGAACATCCTTAGCAATGACATCCCATATTTCTCCTTTATCATTTCTGGCTATGACTCCAATACCAGCTTTCCCATCTTCTGAATTGAAGGCTCCATCACAATCATACTTAACTAAATTGTGGGCAGGGAGGGACCATTTAGTGGGGACTTTCACTCCATTAGTTGAGTTTTGATGTCTATGATAAGTGAAATAATTTACACTATTTAGAGCTTATTTAAAATATATTTTGAGTATTAATCATGCACATTTGAAGCCTTTCATGATAAATTCTTACATTTGTGTTTTTAAGCTTATAGGTTAATTTTGGAGTGATTTTGGGAGATAATTCATAACTTTTGATCCAGATGTCGGATTGAGACGATTCAAGCACCATTGGAAAGCTGACTCGAAGATCTACAACTTTCATGCAGAACTTGAGAGCTAAGAATGTCATTTGGATGGACGAAATTGCCCTTGAAGTCATCGTATGGACACTGTACGGACACCATCCGTACAGCACCCAAGGAATTCCCAAATTTTGATTTTCTTGGTGTTTTAGAGCCATTATCTCTCCAATATCAATCCTAATGGGCCTGACCAAGTCAAATACCATGTTTCATATTTTTATTAGGATTTTAGACCCTTTTATTAATTATTAATTATTTAGTTTTTCCTACTTACTTAAGGATTATGTTTGAGCCCCTATATAAAGGGAGGTCTTGTACTCAGTTTTATATACAAAGACACAATTCTCTTTAATTTCCTTGAAGACAACTTTAGGGAGTTTTTCTTCTTCTCTCATGTTCTTTCTTTATTTTATAGTTTATGTTTTTATTTTTATGAGCATGAGTAGCTAAATCCTTAATTAGGGTTTAGGTTGTAGCCAATTGGGGATTAATATTTGATTTTATGTTTGAATTGATCTTTTCAAGTTGGATTTGTTTTTCTTGTTCTTCATACAAATTATATTCCTGGCCATCATATAGTTTATCTTAGGGATTGTGTCATGTACTGACGGGTGAAGCATAATGTGTGCACTAGGAAAACAAACAAGTTAGACTCGATCAAACATGAATCTTAGACTAATTTGATAGGTGAATAATTACTTGTTCTTAATAAATCTACTTAATTAGGTTTCATCGACGAATAGATAATCTAATTAGTTAGGTATTCCTATGTAGATTTGACGGAGCACATAGGTAATTAGGTGTAATTCTATTCCAACTTTGGATCAATTCAACTCATAGGTTAGGTAGTAATTTCCTAATTAGGTGAAGCCTAAAGCCCTAAGTCCTTTAATTATTGTTTTTACATCTTTGATTAATTGTCTGCTTTTATTGCTTTTAATTTAAATTGCTTTGATCGTTCTCAATCTTCCTTCTTGATAGAATTAATTATAATAGAAATTAATTGTTCTCTGTGATTCGACTCCTGGAATACTCTAGAATTTATTACTTCAACTGACTCTGTGCACTTGCAGATTTGGTACATCCGTCTAACAAAGTGTTCAGCTTGAATTTTCATGAAACTCCAAGCAACATTCTTACTTCTAATAACCACTTTTTCTGGATCAGCTACTTTGTTCTGGAAAACTGCTTCACATCTCCCTTTCCACATTGACCAAGCTGTGAATGCTACTTTAGTTATAAAAGACTCGTTGTTTTCACTATAAGTTTCACCATGCTGTAACATAACATTGAACCATTTATCCAGGGATGTGATACTCGCTTTATCAATCTTATAGTCCATGCATCCAAACCAGACACTCTCAACCCAGGGACAAAGGAGCAGCATATGTTCAATTGACTCTTCCGAGTCATGGCAAATGGGGCAGATAGCATTTGGGCTAATTTTCTTGTGAAAGAGCGCTAATTTTATTGCAAGGGCTTTTAAACAAGCTCTCCACAGAAAATGCTTCACTCTTGGGAGTGCTTTAATGTTCCATAGTGAGCTCCACACCTTCTTGTTAACAATGTGTGAGGAGGAGGCACCAGCTCTAGGACGCAGGGGTCTGTTACTTTTCATCACATGGTAGCTAGTCTTGATAGAGTAAGAGCCATTCTTCTCTTCATGACAGATTAAGGAATTTGATTTTGCATCTCTGCTCAAAATAATACTCTGAATTTCATTCTTGCATTCTTCAGTAAGCATATGGTTGACTTGGACAAGGTTTTCTCTACTATCTGCATCAATAAGACCTTTAACTCTTTGTAGATCTCCATCTTGAACTGGTTGCACTTACAGGAGAGCATCGATTGGTTTTCAGTTTTTTGTCGATTTCAAATTGTGAGATATGTAAAATCGAAAACCGACCGGAATACATAAGAAACCGACTAAATCGCTTACGTTCGGTTCAGTCAGTTTTGATTAAACATATATTTTTTTATTTTACAAACTAAAAAAAGTTATATGAATTTTGTTTTTTATTAATTTTATTAATTCTGAATGTTAAAATATAGATATATAAGTTATTATACATTAAAACTAAAAACTTATATATAAATTGTAAATTAAAATTAAAATTAAAATTATTAATTTTTAGATATATTATATATATAATAAATTATATAAAATATTATATATTTTAGTGACGGTCGGTTTTAATTCAAAATTCTCAACACAAAAAAATTGACCGCCTCAGTTTCGATCGGTTCGGTTTTAACTGAGAAACCACCACAAACGAGTGGTCAGTGTTACGTCGATTTTGGACAGTTTAGTCGGTTTTCGGTTTTTTTAGATCACCCCTAGTTGCATTGTTTCCACCATACTCTAGGCATATTAGGAACTCATTTGTCAGTCCATATGTTGACTCTTTCACTATTGCTTATTTGCCATCTGACCTTCTCTTGTAGGAAATCTTTTCCCTATACAAAGCTGTTCCAGACCCTAGATGCTCTTCCTCCCTTTTTAGCTTCATGTAAAGATGATCTTGGAAAGTAAATCCCTTTTAAAACTATATCCCACAGAGCATTCTATGTTGCATAAGCCTTCAACATTGCTTAGCCAACAGAGATATATTAAAGAGCTCAAAATCTTTAAAGCCCATACTGATACGAATCTAGTTGTTTTAGATTCAAATCTAGCCTTGAAAATCTATCAAACTCGACTTGAACTCCTTCAACTCCTAGATGAGTATATCGATGACCTTCACAAGGTGATTCCTCCTCTTTCGTCGGCCTTAAGTCTTCAATTAGACCTGCAATTGTCAACTCAAGAACACAAGATTCACAAACAATCAAGTTATCACAACTTAATTATTTGCTAGGACTCTACAAGATTGAAGAATCCTAAGTTTTTGCTCAAACTAGAACAAAGAAGCTAAGATAATCAATTTGGGTGAAAACCTCAATTTATTAATCAACTCAATTTGTGTTTACAAGAGATATTGGACCCCTTTTATAGTAGTAGAGGGGACACAATACCCTAAATCCTAAAGCTATATGGGTAAAGGAAGGAGCAAGGAAAGATCCTACTCCTTATTCTACTAGGAAATTGAAATAACAAAATAAACTTAAAAAAAGGTTTTTTCCGCAACAAATCCTGGGCAGGAGTTGTCCAAGTCCTTGACAGGACTTGTTCTGAATTTTCTTCCGTTTTTCAACAGACCAAGTCCTGGGCAGGAGTTGTTCTGATTTTAGGCTTCAATGACAAGCAAATTAATGAGTTTTTCTTTGTTGAAATCATCTTCAAATGTCTTCAATTGAACTTCAATGGTCTTCAAGTCTTCAAGATGAGTTCGAACAAGGCCCATTAATGCATCCTTGAATTTCTTTGCTCTTGCTCTTGTCATTGGACCTATTGGCATCTTCAATGGATCAAATGGCATCTTTGGCAACTCCAATGAGCTTGAATCATCTTTGTGTGCAACTCTAGCATCTTCAAGCTTCTCCATGCTTCCTTCAACTCCATGCTCATCCTCTCCATGATCTCCATAGCCCTCTTGATGTCCTTGATAAGCCCTTAGCGCATCATCCCCTCTCCCTTGAAAAGGATTTGTCCTCAAATCTGCATCATTATCAAACAAGGATAAGTCTGAAACATTAAAAGTAGCACTTACATTGCCATATTCACTAGGAAGATCTAGCTTGTATGCATTTTTGTTGATCCTCTCCAAGACTTGGAATGGACCATCTCCACGAGGTAAGAGCTTAGACTTCCTCTTTTGAGGGAACCTTTCCTTTCTTAGATGCAACCAAACCCAATCTCCAGGTTCAAAGATGACCTCCTTGTGCCCCTTGTTAGCATTCTTCATGTAGTGTTGTGTTTTCTTCTCAATTTGAGCTCTAACCTTTGCATGAAGATCCCTAACATATTCGGCCTTGCTTTGCCCATCCATGTCAACTTGCACACTCAAAGATAAACTCAACAAATCCAATGGGGTTAAAGGATTAAAGCCATACACACATTCAAAAGGTGAAAATCCAATTGTACTATGTATGCTTCTATTGTATGCAAATTCAACATGAGGCAAACAATCCTCCCAAGTTCTTAAGTTCTTTTTAATCAATGCTCTAAGTAAGGTTGACAAAGTCCTATTAACTACTTCAGTTTGACCATCAGTTTGAGGATGACAAGTAGTTGAAAATAACAACTTAGTACCTAACTTAAGCCCACAAAGTTCTCCAAAAGTGACTTAAAAACTTAGCATCTCTATCACTCACAATCGTCCTTGGCATTCCATGTAGTCTAACAATCTCTTTAAAGACTAAATTAGCTACATTAATGGCATCATTAGTTTTAGTGCATGCAATAAAGTGTGCCATCTTAGAAAACCTATCAACAACCACAAAGATAGAATCTTTACCTCTCCTAGAACGAGGTAATCCTAAAACAAAATCCATGCTAATATGAGTCCATGGTTCATGAGGAATAGGCAAAGGAGTATACAAACCATGAGGTTTAGATGTAGATTTAGCTTGCAAACAAGTAATGCAACTAGAAAAATGCTATCCTACATCATATCGCATCTTAGGCCGAAAGAAGTGTTCATGTAATATCTCATATGTTCTATCAACACCAAAGTGACCCATTAAACCACCCTCATGCGATTCCCTCACAAGCACAAAACGCAAAGAACAAGTAGGTATACACAATCTAGATTCTTTAACAAAAATCCATCATGCTTATAATACTTCCCAAATCCAGAATTCTCACATGCTT